>JASSUY010028621.1:0-48955 GCA_032466535.1 Forpus xanthops | reverse complement strand
AGGTGTCCCTGCCCATGGCAGGGGGGTTGGAACTAGATGATCTTAAGGTCCTTTCCAACCCTAACTATTTTATGATTTTATGATTCTATGATTTAGGAGCTCTAGGCAGCTAGTGTTTTGGGGCTGAATGCTACCCCCTTCTGTCCTAGGTCACAGTGTTAACTTTAAGATCTATCCTGATATTTCTCTTCAGGATTTCATTTCTATCTCCTTTCTGGAAATTGGTGCTCAATCAAGGACACTTGCTTCCCAGAAAGACACCACGGCTGAGCAGCTGTGCCAGCAGTGTGCTGAGAAGTTTGAAGTCTCCCATCCCAAGGACTATAGACTCTTTGTTCACGTTGATGACCAGTGGCTGCAGCTGGACAAAGACGCCCTTCCTCACCATGTCAAAGCGTCCCTCCTTAAGTGCGAAACCAAGAAAGATTTCCATTTTATTTATAAACCAATAGACCATAAAACCCCACCAGTTCCAATTGTCAAAGAGTCAGACTTTCCCTAAGGGCTATGCTGCTTTTTTTTGTTGTGCTTGTTGTCATCCTGGAATGGCTGGATAGTTTATCTGATGAGACACTCTGATACCTGCAGACCTCAGAAGGTCTCTGGAACATGGTCTTTGACACAGGGCAGATGTGCTGATTATAGATGCTGTCCAAATACAGAGCTTTTCTCAGCAGAGTTCATTTGCAGAAATAAAAGAGTATTTGGGAGACCATTCATGTTCTGGAAAACTTGAAGTATCAAACCTCAGAACCTCCTGCTGGCAGCCAGTGGACATCGTAGAACGTGAATGCACAGTGGAGAAAACCCAGAGTTCTTGCAGAAAACTGTACTCCATAGTGAATTATGGCAGGTGTGAATCACCTCTGTGCACAAGGCCTTGAAAGGTGTGTGTACATCACAATGCTATCTGGAGGTAAGACAGCTTTAACACCTTATAGTGTCTGTTCACACAGTTTGAATAAACTGAGTCTTGTCTGACGTATTCAGAGGCATAGGGTTGCCATCTGTAGCAAAACTCTATCTCTGGCTTGCTAGCTAGAAAACATCATTGCCTTTGCAATCCACAGAATTACAGACCATGCAAGATGATCCTATAAGTACATTTTCTGCCATCTATTTCTCACTGAAATCAGGTAGCATAGTATTTTCATCAATGTATTCTTTTTTTTCAAGGTTGAAAGTCTTCACCATCCGTTTTACATGTACAGCAGTTTAGTCACGTTGGTTGTATAGTAGTGTCATTGGGTAATTGTGTATTTATTTCCATGTGTGATATGGTGCAATTATTTTTAAATAAGTGCCTGTAAAGAAATGTAATATTTTTCCCAGTGTAGCAAACCAGATTAAAATTTGAAAATCAAAAAGAGCTAGAATTAAATACTTGTCCCTTTTTACCCAGATGTCATTTTCTCCGGTGTTTTCGTGACTGTAAGTCCCATCAGGTTATTACATTAATAAATTCAGACTGTTGTAGACCGAACTTGCTAATTCACCTTTCTACCTGTGCTTTCAGTCACTGCAGACTTAAATTTCCCTGCAAACCTGAATTCCAATAAATTGAACCAATGTAGAAGTGAATTTTCTGAAATTTGAAAGCAGTATTTCAGGCTCAGATAATGGAAGCAGGAGCCTTAATTGCAAGACAGATCCATGTCTTCTGGGTGCATTCATTTGGACAAAATTCCCACTGTGAATATTAGATAATGGATAGTCTGCATGCAAGAGACACATAACCTCCGCTGCAGCTACACAAACTGGGGATCAAGCCTAACAAAGATCTGATTGGAAAAAAAGTGTGTTACTGTGGGTTTTGCTCAAAACTGCTATTGTTTCCTCCATTAAAAAAATAATTGGGACCTATTTAAGAAATTGCTTGGCATAATTAAAAAAAATACCGGGCCAAGTTCCTAGAGCTCCCTGCCTGACTCCTGAAGTTCCAAAGGTTAAGTGGTATCACATGTAGCTGGTCGTTAAGTCTCTGGGCCTTGGAATGTCTGCATCTGCATGTCTCAGCTGTAGCATACTCTGACCAAATCTGCATACTTACAGCAAACTAATGCTGTGCATCTGCCAGCTTGGGCTGCTGAATATCTTGGTGGGGAAGGGACAACAACAAAGAATGAGGAACAGTGAATAACAGTCATCTTGGTTTCAAAGATATCTTGTTGGATTGAGCGCGCCCTCAGCAAGTTTGTCAATGACACGAAGCTCTGTGGTTTGGTTGATATGTTGGAGGGAAGGAATGCCACTAGAGGGACCTTGACACGCTTGTGAGGTGGGCTGATGCCAACCTCATGAAGTTTAACCATGCCAAGTGCAAGGTCCTACACCTGGGTTGCAGCAATCCCAGGCATAGCTCCAGGTCGGGCAGAGGAGAGATTCAGAGCAGCACCGTGGAGAAGGACTTGGGGGTGTTGGTCAATGAGAAACTGAACATGAGCTGGCAGTGTGCACTTGCAGTCCATAAAGCCAACTGTATCCTGGGCTGCATCAAAAGGAGCATGACCAGGAGGCTGAAGGAGGTGATCCTGCCCCTCCACTCTGCTCTTGTGAGACCTCACTTTGAATACTGTGTGCAGTTCTGGTGTCCTGAACATCAAAAGGGCATGGAACTGTTGGAACAAGTGCAGAGGAGGGCCACGAGGATGATCAGGGGTCTGGAGCTCCTCCCCTATGAAGATAGGATGAGAGAGTTGGGGCTGTTGAGCCTGGAGAAGAGAAGGCTGCGTGGAGACCTCATAGCAGCCTTCCAGTATCTGAAGGGGACCTATAGGGATGCTGAGAAGGGACTGTTCACTACGGACTGTAGTGAGCGGACAAGGGGTAACGGGTTCAAACTTAAACAGGGGAAGTTTAGATTGCATATGAGGAAGAAATTCTTTACTGTGATGGTGTTGAGGCACTGGAATGGATTGCCCAGAGAAGTTGTGAATGCTCCATCACTGACAGTGTTCCAGGTCGGGTTGGACATAGCCTTGGGTGGCATGGTTTAGTGTGAGGTGTCCCTGCCCATGGCAGGGGGGTTGGAGCTAAATGATCTTAAGGTCTTTTCCAACTCTAACTATTCTATGATTCTATGCGCAGGCCCTGCAGTGTGTGACACTCATACCAAGTCATGGTTATTTCTGATCATGTGTAGCTGCTGGCACCTCCGCCTTGCCTCTGGGAAGAATGCTGGAGCTGAACTTCTCCCTTGTGCTGCCATAAGCCTTTTGAAGGGCAGCGTGCTCCTGCTGTGAGCCTGGGCTGCATTCTGGGTGCACTCAGGGTGGTGCGGCTAAGCCTGAAACACAAGCTTCCAGTACTGAAGGGGAAGGTGCTGCTCTCAGGGCCCTAGGGCACACACAGGCATTGCTGCCTCCAGTGCCACACCAAGGCTACCCCACTGGGCGCATGACCCAGGACTCCGTAACACCTCCCAGGGCTGTCAGCTCCTGCCCCAGTGATGCAGCAGCAGTGTTAGGTCCGGCTCCCCACAGCTCTGTCACAGCCTGGCCTTTGCTAGTCCCCATACGCAAGGAGGTGCCCAAACCCCAGATTAGGGCTGCCCCTGCTGCTACCCACTGTCCTACTCCTAGTTGTAACAGTGGCACAGGCTCCCAGAGTACCCTCATGGCTCTGGGACCTCTCTGCCCCAACAGCAGCTTCCCCGCATCCACCCTGCAGGCTGGGACAAGGACATCAGCTCTCATCCTTCTGCTTCCCTGGATGCTGCGTGTTGATGGATCAGTGTCAGGCCCTCACTGGGGAGGTGGCACAGGGTCCCCTGGGCACTCTGGCTGTGAGGCAATGTGTCCTCACCCTGCCCAGATCCTCAGCCCACCACCATCCTTGCATGTTGGGTGAACTCACAGCAGTTTCCCCAGCGGTGGAAGCACTGACAGTAAGTCCCTACACACCGAGAGGCCTGTTGTCCTGCTTCCACCATAGGTGTTGTCACTAATGTGCATATGTCTCAAAGTTTGACCTGCTCCATGTTGGCCACACTGAAGACAACCTTTACTGTCACCCCTAGGGCTGTGGCAGCAGAAGGGTCCAACCTCTATGCAGCATCACTTACCAACCTTCCTTTTTTCTCAACCCTCCCCCCAGAAACACTCCCCAAATCCTCTGTTTTGCACTGACTCTCTCAAAGGAGATCCCACACACACCTCTCACGCCCATTCCCCACAGAAACCACGGGCTCAGACTGGGTCTCTGGCCCACCTCCCACTGGTGCACTTTGCTTGTTGGACTGGGGGTCTCAAGTGCCAGACCCAGAGATGTGGGATCTGACCAGCAGCTTAGTTCTGCCATGGCTGCTGCAAGCTATTGTAAGCCCCAGAAGCAAAGGTGCATATGTCTGCCAAAGTCCCTGGCCTCATCAGGTTATCTTTATACAGTTAATGAGCTTGAAGTAATCTGATGGGGATGAGATGGAAGTAGAAACATGCAAGGAAGGAAGCCAGGACTGATCTTCTGCTGGGTATTTCCGGAGAACAACCGGACTTTGCACCGTCCAGGGTTGAACAAAAGATTGACGAAGCAAAGTGTTCCAGCACCTTGCAGTGTCCTGGGATGTCTGAGTCAGCAGCTGGACCTCAGGGCAGAGGGAACTGGATTATACAACTGATAAGTGGAGCCCACAGAAACCACAACAGTGCTAAAGCATTGCAATTCAAATAGTCTCAAACCAAAACCCTGAATCAGACCTGCAGATCCCAGTTTTCAAAACGCAAGGAGTGCCAGCTGAATTTCTGTGGGCTTTCACAAAGGCTCTCAAACTGCACATGCCACATTGTCCTCTGGCATAACGACTGCAAAGCTCTGATTTGATTTGCAAAGGTTGCCAGGGCTGTCCCCTACTCAGAGATTATTGACAGTAATGCAAGGTATTGTGTCTGGCTGTGAGCTGCCTGGAAGGAAATCACTGTGCTAGAGCTGGGTGCAGAGTGGGGCTTGCTTGGAGGCCGTGGGGCATCTGGCCTGTTTGGTCACATTTTATAAACCACCAGCAACACCTTCACAAAACATTCTTCTTTGGGGTAGAGGGGTGACATGGCTCCTCCAGAGCCTGACCACAGCCCTGCCTTGTCAGGGAACACAAGCTGGGAGGTGACCTGTATGATGGGATCCTGGAGCATCCCAGGACAGAGACAGCTTCTGCCTCTCCAAGCTCACAGCTCAGCAGCAGGACTCGGGCTCCGCATGTTGCAGAGCCATGCAGAGACAGCCTGTCTAGAGCAAACATGCCGTTGTTCTGGTGACTCTGGCAAAGGTCTGAGTCCCAGTGTGGAGGCTACTGGAGAGGTTCAGTACATGCCTCCCTCTGGACCCTGGTGCCCAGGGTCCTGCACTGATACCTGAGAAAAAAACACCACAAAAGGTCAAATGTGGGAATGAAATAGGCATTTTTAAATGCTCCATGGGCTTTTATTCATTTGCTTTGCCATGGAGCTTCCTCATGCTGCAGCCCAGGCGAGGAGGAAGCAGTCCAGTCTGGTGATCTGTAGCCAGCCCTGGTTAGTCAAGATGGTCACGTTGTGACTCATGCTCTGGTCCTCACATGAGCCATCAGCAGACAGGAGTGTTTCAGGAGACTCTGACCAAGTAAGGTTGTGCAATCCGGCCAAGGCCTCACTCATTTGCAGAGAAACGTTGTGCAACAATCACTCATTTACTCACAAGGAAAGGATCCCAGTGTGAGAGAGAGGAAGAGGGAGACCTGCTGAACCCAACAGCTTCTGCAAAGAAGAAACAAAAAGCCTGCATGAGCACTTCAAGCACAAAGTTTACTTAAGGCCACTTTGCACCCAGTGATAGCATCTCCCAGTAATTCACTGAAATAATTACTCTGACGGGTCATGCATAACCTAAAATAAAAGCCATTGAAATCAAAGCCAGTTTTCCTGCTGAATTCTAGAGCTTTTTGGTCTCATGCGTCAGCCATGAACTGTACTTTGAAACCTGACACAAGACTGGCTTTTTTCCACAGGCCCGTGCAGGGATTCAGGCAGGCAGGGACCACTGGAGGCCACGTGTCCAATCCCTGCTCAAGTGGCCCTGCCTCCCAAGGCTGCCATGGGCCTCGTCCTCTTGGTGCTGCAGGTCTCCTGGGCTGGAGACCATATAGCCTCGCTGGGCCCTGATCCAGTATGTCAGAAACTGATGCGAAAATTTCCTGTTACCCAGCTGGTGCAAAGCCTGAGTCCCACCGGAGTTGCTCCTTGGATGCATGCTGCTGCTGTGAGATATTGGATGGCTCTGCCTGCGATGACTTGTGAGAGTTCTGTTGTCTCCTGCCTCTTTTGATAGGAGAAGACGCAATTTGGTTTGAGCAGAGCTAAAATAATACAGGAATCTATAAAATCAAGGTGCACTATCTCTACCTCTAGGTGAAGTGCTTTCTGCTTTGTTGCCAGCAGAAAAGGGACAGCAGTTACATGCACTCTGAACAAAGCTGTGTCCATGGAAGTTTGCATTGTATAGAAACAGCACACAGTATACTATGGAGGCTGATCATGCCCCCTGCCCTCCAGGTCCTCTCAAATGAAAGCAGTAAACTGCTCTATACAGCAGGATGCTGGGTAGAAACACGCAGCATATTTGACACAGAATAGCCGGAGAAAAGGGCCTGGAACTCTGGAGCAATAAGGACAGGAAGCCCTGGCTGGTGCAAATGACACTCTTCTGTGGGCTACACATACACACCACTACTCTGCTGTCCTGGGTTCAGCAGCAGCATTTTTCTTTTGTAGTAGCTGGTGCAGTGCTGTGTTGTTGATTTTGGGCCTGCGAACTCTGCGGATAACACCAGTGTTTTCAGTTACTGCTTGGTAATGCTTTTTCTGACCAAGGGCTTTCTGAGTCTCATGCTCTGCCAGGGAGGAGGGGAAGCTGGAGGAAGCAGAGACAGGACACCTGACCCAAACTGACCGAAGAGGTATTCCATACCACAACACATCATGCCCAGGATGGAAAAACGGAGAGCAGAGATCCGGAAGGGATGGGGTACACTGCGTGTTTGGGCTGGGTATATAGTTGGTGAGCTGTTGTACTCTTTCCTTGTATTTCTCTTGTATTATTATTGGCAGTAGCAGTAGTGATTTATGTTATACCTTAGTTACTAAACTGTTCTTATCTCAACCTGTGGGAGTTGAATTCTTTCGATTTTCCTTCCCATCCCTCTGGGAGTGGGAGGAAGAAAGAGGGGGAAGTGAGTGAGAGAGAAAACTGCGTGGCATGAGGGCCTTAAACCACGACATCTGCTCAAGAAGGGATTTTGTAAATAACACTGGCTGGGCTGTGCCCTGCCCTGCCTGGTGGTGATGGTTTTCTGGAGAACCTGGTAGTTTTCCATATTTTGCAGAAGTCATTTCTGCATCACGGCACTCTAGGAATGACAGCCTGAAGCAGCTGCATACCAAAGGAAGAGTGAGGGTGCCTGCACTTACCCAATACCACTGCAAGATACTCTGGCGTAAGACCGACCTTGCACAACTGTAAAACTATTTCCTTTCTCGCCCGGTTCTATTACCATCCCAAAATAAACAGCCTGCCATGCACATACAAAGCCTGTGCAGTGCTATTTGGCAGCCTTAAAACAAATGTATTGATCAGAGAAGGTGTTTTTTTCCTTCTGTGTCCTCAGTGGTTGCCAAGGAAATGGGTCTCTGGATGCAGACTGGAAATTCAATAGCACACTAATTTTTGTGGGGCAGGAATAAGAGCCTGCTGCATCTCAGATGGTACTGTGGGTGCAGTGACATCTTCAGCAGACTGCCTCCCTGTTTCATTTCAGCACACCCCTGAGGGAAGGGGTAACAACTCCACAGGTAGCATTTAGGATGGAGAAGCTCTGGAAATCATTCTTGCAGGAGGAAAAACAGTCATGTTTCAGCTTTGCATCCTCAGAACTACACAGTCTGCAGGAGGGCCATGAGGTACAAGTGCCACCTGGTTGTAACTGATATATGAAAATAAAAATCAAAACAGTTTGGGTTGGAAGTGACCTTACAGATTCAGTTAAAAGCCTCCTGCCAGGGGCAGGGACACCTTCCACTACACCAGGTTGCTCAAAGTCCCAGCCAGCCTGGCCTTGGATGTGTGCTAGCAGCTGAGTGTTCATCTGATAATTACTTCTTGAAGCTTACTTACTATGGCTGGAGACACTTAAAATGAGGTTATGTGTGAAGAACCTGGAGGACTTCATGATTTTGGGGCTTTTTTCCACCTCTGCATTCTAGATATGAAAATCCAAAAGACCAAAAGCCTCTTCTGAATACTTGATGAGAAAATGGACCTTTCTAGAGGGTGAAGAAAATTGTTAAAGCTATGAAGCAATGATGCCAAGTGCTTCAGAAGCAGCCTGGATTTCCAGGGCACAGAACAACTCTAAAAGCAGAGAAGTGTAAAAATTAGCAGATTTAATGTATATATTCAAAGAGAGCTGTGAAGAAGACGTTATTCCTGTTCTTTCCAAGTAACTGGGGGCTCTTGGTTCCACTCTTTTCTGACAGAAGACAGACTGCCTAAAGGCTGTCCTGTGTGGCCAACCCTCCATCCTGGTATCAGGGAAACAAGTGCAAAACATTCAGGCAGTCAAGAGTTTCATACTCTCTTTAGACTTCTGCTTAAAAAAAACGAAAAGTAACACATACCTGAATCTTCAACAAATCCCAAGGCGCACACTGTCCTTTCTTAATTCAGTAAAGCCTAGTTCCACCTAATTTCACCTTCTGCCATTCATCCTGATACAGCTGTGTTCTAGGCTTTCTCTCTTTCACTCAGCACACAGCTGAAAGCACTAATGTCTCTGGCTTTATCTGGCTCTTTATATAGGAGTAGCTGCACTTACAGTCCCTATAACCCCTTTCCTCTGAGCAGATCTACCCGGAACTCCCTCTGTCTTGAGGATGCTGGTTTAGTTTTTAATTATAGTTTGTTCTTTTCCCATGGAGAGGTAATTCTGCATATAATGTATCCTGGAAAGAGCCCTGAAGTATTTTATATCCTATCTTATGTAAAAAAGCATGGACAGCCTGAAGCTCCTTTGAGTTACCTCATAGCCTCTAATTTTCCCCATTTCTCATTTTGTCAGTCACCTCTAAGAAATGGTACCTTCAAATGTGACTTCAGGCTTTTGTTGTTGATCTTGGGTTGAGGTTTGGAGGTTTGATTTGTTGGGGAGTTTTGGGGTTGTTTTTTTTCAGATGACCTGCCTTATAAAAGGCTTACAGGGGACAGAATTTTAATGCAATATCATAACATTAATTAGGCCTCATTTATTTTCAAGACACAAGATATCCAACACTGTATTGCCCTGTAAGTTGATGACACCATCAACTTCATTTTTATTCACAGGTATTTCCCATACTCTGTGACTTCCCACAGGTTTGCGCGTACATACATTTGATTATAATATACTGTTGCTAAATTTACAGCATTTGTGTTTTTCTTTGGGAAACTGCTTTCTACCCACAAAGCCTTTCACTGTTCACAGTTTAGCTATGCTGTTCACATCCAGTAGTTCTCAAATGCAACTAATTTCTTTAAACTGTTAAGAAGTTAAAGCTTAAAGAACAAGCTTTGGTTTCTTCACTCTTTACCAGCCTACAAGTTAGTCACTGCATTGGAGTTCATTAACTTTTCTTAAAAAGCTTAGAGTTAGCAATAGTACAAAAAAAAATAAATTCCTGAATTAACAACTCAATGTTTAAATTTAGCACAAATTTAACAATCACTGACAGGTGGCCTGTAGTGTTCATCCAGAGATTCTGTCTGAAGAGCATTGCATTTGAAGCAAATCATCCATATGAAAGTTCCGGGTGGTCTCTCAAACCAGCAGGCTGGCAGCAGCTGGGGATGCAGGGGAGAGCACATGTGTTGCTCATGGTCAGGTACTTCAGCTCCCAGCACAGTTCCAGGACAGTGGTTGACTCTTTCATGTTGCATGCACATAGTCTGGATTGTTACGTTATCATTTGTAGTAAGGGTTATATTAGGGACTGTTGTTTCCATTAATACCCAAGGCACACTTTATCCATGGCCAGGCATATTCTGCAACAGAGAACAATAATGATGAGAAACCTTATAGATCCTGCACTCTCAAACCTCCCAAACTGACTGCAGCAGGATGCCACCAGGAGTGGGGGCAGCAGTTCTTCACCTTCACGGTTCCATGTGCACGCTGCCTAGATTACCAGTCTGCCCTCCCCTTCCCTACTCCTCTGCTTTCCTCTCTCAAGTTTCCTCCTCTCACATGACTTCCAAGCTAGGATCCCATCCTCTGCCACAAAATCCCAAGACAGAATTCCACCACCACCTGTCCCTTTCCCCTACTGCACCACCCAGTAGCCAGACTGGCACAGACCATTATTTTCCCTGCTTCCCTACCACAGGCTCACAGATGGGGGCCCTTTCCTCAACAGAATGGAGCAATGCTGTGATCTGTTTAAGCCACCAGCTGAACAGGCAGTAGAGAAAACACAGCAGGTCCCAACCTTGCCTCTGGGTAACATCATGCAGGAGTTACAGGGCAACACCCTTGCACCAGTTATGCTATTTTGTTATATGGTACACTGGGATCCTCTGACTGGCTGTCACTTCCCCCGAGGGTCTTCAACAAGGAAATTAAAGGGTTACTGGGGAAATGGATCATTATGAGTGGGAGAGAACTAGAAATAGTATGTTGTCCAAAATTAGCATTCATAACTTCAAAGGGAGAACTTTAACTGACTAAATGGTCAACAGAGCAGAACACATGAGAAGCTTTCAATATTAAGCTTCATCTGCCTCTTAGCCATAGATAAAACCACCCAGTGTATCTGGGAACTTCCTTACCTGTCAATGGGGTATCCTCCTTCACAAACGTTGACCAAGGCATACAGCTGTCTCAGTGCATACTCATACTGAAACAAACATTGGTAATCATTTCAGTGATGAAGAGCAAGTATTGTTTATCCAAAAGAAATTGTGGAAGTGATTTAGAAATGCTATTAATATTCAAGGTATTTATTGCCAATCTAGCACTAGGCTAAATGTCTTTCTTCTGTGCACTCTGCTCTTTGAACTTCATTAGGTAAATTCAGCTGTTGCTACACATTGGTCCCTCAGGCAAAGCTCACACATCTAATCAATTTAATTCAAAAAAACCCTCGCATATACAACAATAGCAAAAAAAAACAACCCAAATTAAATAATTAAAAAAAAAAAACAAAAAAAAAACAAAACCAAAACAAACCAAACCCAACAAAGCTAAAGGGGAACTGAAATTCCAGAGCCATGCAGCTGCCTAATAGCCTGGTTAATTAGAAGGTCCAACTGAAGAACTGCTTTTGATTTGTATACAGTACTTAGATCCTGGGCAACTGCCAGGTGATCACACAGCTTTCTGCTAAGATCAATTAATTTGCTGTTGACTCATCTTACTACATACCACTGCTCACTTGGGTTATCTTGCCTGACATCAGGACTGGGTTTTCTGGAATAGGAAATGGCCTCTCATTCTTGTGTAAACAGTGCTCAGCATGACAGGATTTGGCCTTCATTTGGGATCCCAGGATGAGTAGACAGTAATAAAACCCTTAAACTAAAAGGTGGCTCTCAGGAACTCAACAAGACCACGGAAGCAGCAGCTAAAATATTGCAGTGAACTATGCAACCCACAGTCATACACAGAAATCTAATACACTGGGATTAGGAATTCACAGTGGTTGTCCTTGTGTTTCTGTTTTCCAGTAAAGATGTCTCAAGCAGACTTATTTAACACTGGGATTTCTGGGGAGGAAGCTGATGAGAGGACAGCACATGTTAGTAAAACTGAGGGATTTTTTTCTGGGTTTGTTATTAGTAATCTTCTTGCTTATCTATAAGAGCAGTGGACTTACCACGGCTAAGTGCCAGTTGAAGCAATGAGTTTTGAAGTGGTTCACCGCTGACTGGTAGCAGTCATAATTGCTGATGGTCAGTCTGTCTGACAGAATTTGCTTGGCCTGCTCTTCTGATCCTGTTACTAAGGTGATTATCTTTCGCATGGATTCTTGGATAAATTCTCTCACCTGCGCATAAAATAATAAGAACCTAAACCATGTTTTTAATAAACCTAATCTGAAGACTAAAATGTTTTTGCTTTCCTTAAACCTCTGTAAACTCTTGAGCTTCTAAAGGAACCCAATTTTGCCATTTCTTTTTAGCACAGTCTTTTGGACCTTATGACATAAATGGAAACTAGGGAGACAGAAAAACAGACTCCTGGCTCCCAAAATCATACACTGTCTAGCGTTCTGGCAGAATAAAGAAAACACCAAAAACAACAATACTGACAACCATTCTGCAGGAACTATTTGATTTGGGAGACTTCAGTTCTACTGAGACAAGAATTTCTCTAACACCACAGAATAAATCCTCTCAACAAGACTCCCTATGGATGCAGATGAGGAATTTCATGGCAATAAAAGCTGAAACTGACTTTGGCATTTGCCTACATTTCCCTAGATAATCACTACTAAATGCGCCTTGTGGAACACATCCCTGAATTTTAAAGGAAGAGTAAACCATCAGCTAGAGGTTATCAGTCTGAAAAGGAAGTCTGCCGCAACTTGCAAAAACTGCAAATAATCCCACTGGCTTTAGAGATGTTACCTCTGCTACTGCTTATGATGGAAACAAACCTGACCTGGTGTGTAGTTCAATTATTTCATTTTTTGTGCTTACCTCTAGGTATGCTTTCATTTCTGCAGCAATCTTCTTAGCCTCATAAATGTCATTAGTAACCATGAGCTTTCGCTTCATGATTGCAAGACGCACATCTGGACTAGGCGTCAGGTCATAGTGTTCTACAGGTGGCAGAGAGATGGGGATAGATTTCTTTCCCATGCCCTGAAACTGCATCACTTTCATGGAGGAGATGCTCTGAGGATTAGAAAGTAAACAAATGGAAAATGTCAATCCCTTTCAGTGAGTAGTCTCTCTCTGCTTTGACATGCAAACCTAACTCTAAACTTGCTGTATTAGAGAAAACAAAGGAGATCATAGAGTTGTCTGTGGGTGTGCACATCTTGGGTTTTTTAATACAAGGGCAAGGCTGCCAAGAATTTGGGAACTTTTATTTCCAAAACTTACTGGGGGAAAAAAGATCCATCAGTTTCAGTAACCTGACTTTTTTTTTTTAATTAACAAATATTTAATCTGTTGAATAATGGGACTACTATAAATGATGTATCCCCTCTTAGCTCCTCATAGGTGAAGGATCAGTGTACTTATTGGTATTTCATTAATATTTATAATATGTCTGGAAGTGATAAATAACCTTCTTATACTTGTCTGAAGTGTTATATGTCTGGAGGAGCTTGGAGGACAACTCATACCCTGACTCACTAGATTAAAACACAATTATCAGGCTGTACTTCTTTTAGTATCATCTCTTAAATGCTCAGTGGTCTTCTGAGATGAACAGTTTCATTTTCTGAATTGACCCTGACAATTTACAGTATGGTTTTAGGGGGGTATGTGTTGTTTTGGGGGTTTATTTGTTTGGGTTTGGGGTTTTTTTTAAGGCGTAAAAGTATAGAGTTCAAAAGATTTTAAGATATATCTGACCAAGAAGCCCACTCATATACATACTCTGTTTCCATACTGCATCACATGGCTGGTGTTGGTGCGTCTCTTCACCAGCTGAAACTGCTTGTGGAGTGTTTCTCTTCTCAGATCCTCCTGCATGAAGAAAATTCCATGTGGTCACAGCTACTTAAATTCAGCTATTCTAAAAATGCAAGGAAACCTGGAAAGGGTCTTAGCTGCCAGTATGTAGAAGGAAGTATAGGGCAAGAGCTACACAATCCTTGAAAGACATAAAAGTAAGTATTGAAAGGACAGCATATTCTCAAATTGCTTTTAATGATCTCCTCATCTCCCAGAAAAGGGTTAAGAAGGGAATGGGCTAGCATACAAATCCTAGATTTGTTTCATGAATACTGTTTCCTATTATGCTAGCAAATGGGCCAGCCACAGTTCACTAAGGATCTCTGAAGCAGAGGTACAACCTACTAAACTACCCAACTTGTTTAACAAATTTGGAGATGTGGTCTCAGAAAAGCAAACCCAGATTAGTGAATTTCAAACCAGATGTTAGACAGTTTCTAATCTTATAAATAACAAAAGAAGACAATGTTTCAGAAAGTTAGTTTCAGAAAGAAATTTAGTGACCCAAACAAAGATTATACATGGTTCTGAATAGTAGATAAATACTTTTACCAACTCAATTTGTTGATTTCAATCTCATAGAAAACCAAGTATTTTCACAAAACCTGTAAAGGAGCTGTTTTTAAAAAGCCAAGTAATTTTTCATGCATGGAAATGCAGAAACCTCATCTAAGTAACTTACCATATCCGAATCTTCCATCCAATTCACACTATACCAGTCCCCGAGATAAGTCTGCCTTTCATCATCATAGTAACATGCATACGATGACTCTCTGGGATTGGCAGCCGTTGTAGCATAAACTGTAAGACAAGTAGAAAGCAATTTTTTTTTTAACCCCCTCCACATGATTTAGTACTGAGCTGCATGTGATATATTTGTCTAAGTATTTTGGCTTTCAATCACTTCCTTCTAAATAGCAGGAAGGAAAGAAGCCTGTTCATTCAGCCTCAATGCTGTTAGAATACTTTCAGAATACTGTTAAAAGAACTCCTTCCTTGCTGCCAAATGTGTGGTCTGGGATGTTTAAAGAAGAATATACACTTTTAAGGAGAAAATCTACTGTTCAAAGAACTGCCTGAGAACTGTGCACTGACAGCATATATACATTCATTTTCTTTATTACAGTAATGATGACTTTTCCCCAAACTTGAAGTAAACCCTCTAAATCATCTTTTCTTCCAGAAAACCACAGAATGGTTTGGGTTGCAAAGTACCTTAAAGCTCATCCAGCTCCAACGCCACTGCCATGGGCAGGGACACCTCCCACTAGACCAGGCTGCTCAAAGTCCCATCCAACCTGGCCTTGAACACTGCCAGGGATGGGGCACCCACAACTTCTCTGGGAAATCTGTGCCAGTGCCTCATCACCCTTGAAATGCCACCTTCTAAGTAACATCTTTTCTTGCATAACACTTTGCACTGACAGAAGAGCAAAACAAGCCTCTATAACATCTGCTCTATGTATAGTGCTCCAGTAAGTTTTCTCTAACACAACATATACACAATGCCTGTAAACACATCTTACATGCATTAAGACAAAACCTATTTTGGCTTTTTGCCAAAGTGAACTTGTAGCATACTTGTGTAACTTCATGAAAGTCCAAGTTTCAAAATGAGAAAGTGTTAGGTATGCTTTTATAAAGCTGCAGTGTTGTTTCTACTCAGAATGTACCTAAAGTTTGAAAGCCAAAAAAAGTCTTAAATCCTGTCCATGTAGTAAAGTGATCCTCTTAGGACCCTTTAAAATGCTTACCAAGTAATCTGTTAAGCTTTGTACTTCGCTATTGAAAGCTGCCAGACGACTTCCTACAACAAATTATCTATTTTCTGCCTTTGTAAGCCCATGGTAGAGCTGGTGGTGACACCGGAGTCCTGGGACTGAAAATTCTGAACAGAACAAACTTTGAAGAATGCAGATTCTCTGAAGATTTATTTTGAACAATCATCAATATGAAACATTGTGTGAACTTTCTGCAAGCCTTTGACAGGGCTATAAGAAGTCTAGGTGGGTGTCAGGCAGCACACTCCAGGGACAAAGAGCCAGGAAGCCATGGATAGGCACATGGTTGGTCTTCCCTGCATCACAGCTTCAGAACTACAAGAAAGCCAGATCATTCAGTCTCCCTGCCATGGAACAGCAGTTCGAAACAAACTTCTTGTCTAACCAAGGCTGAGCTCCCAGCTCTGCAGCAGAGAACTTAGAAACCCTGAAAAATCTGAGTTCCATTTCCCAGGTTATTATGCAAATGAGTAGAGCAAAATTGACTGGCCTGGTGTCTCCTGAGTGCCTTTACTACTCAATGAAACTGATAGCAGGAACTTCACATCCACTGCTAGTGGTGCTGAGGCTGAGAAATGTCAGTATAACTTACTACCAGTTAAGGGCAACCCCACAGTTCCTGAAAACAAATGTTTTTTCAACTTCTCAACTGCAAGAAAAAGAAAGCCACAGTAGCATTTGTAAGACTCCATTAATTTCTTAAAAGGAATTTCCCATAAATGGAAAATATTACTTTCTCTAATTCTTGTACCCCCTGCTATAACTCTACTAAAACTTCTGCCTTAAACCTACCCTTGATGTGGTATCTGTTTAGGTCTGTGACTAGTTGTGACATTTAACTCCAGTAAGTTAACTCATTGCTCACCATTGATATTATCAGCCAAATGATTCACCATAGATCCAGACTCACATGCTTCAATGTAAAACACCATCTGTAAGACAAACCAGAGACCTTAAGAAATTTCATGAGGACATGGACAAAAGTCCTTCAATGCTTTTCAGTGGTAGCTAGATGGGCTTTACTGCTGTATCTGAAAAAAGAGCTATTCATAATGCTCTAAAATAAAGAAAACAAAAGTAAGTAGTTCAATTTTTCATTTTTTGGGAACTAAAGTATGTGGAAAGGGGAAACAATCACAATGAGATGTCATTAATCTCTACAGAATCCATGGGGAACTACTGACTAACGTACAAAGCACAAATCAAATACACAGTCACTAAAGAGTGTCACAACGTACACAGACACAGTGTGCACAGTAATGTACAACTCCTGAATGTGATATTACTGGAACCAATGGCTATTGCTGTGTTCCTACATACAGCCAGCCATAGTAGACAGATTACTGCAGAAAGTTGCTTGAAAAAAGGCAAGCTGCTAAAATTTTTAAACATTAGTTTTTCTGCCTAAGACTACACGTAATGAAATAAATGCACATAATTTTCTAACAAGAGGTACAGTCTTTTAAGCTGCATTAGTAACTGTAAGAGAAACATGTGGTATATACAGGCTTCCTGTAGTAACAGTGCAGTCTGAAGCAAACAAAGCACAGGAAGAAAGAGTCAGGTACATAACATGAGGGTGTAGTAGTTACAGATGGTATTTCTCCACCACTGGTCAGGATATACCTTTATCAGAAGGCAGGATACTACATCTCTTTATTGCAGATATAGAGTAAACTAAAAATGGAAAGAGAAAATTCGGATAGGATCAATACTTTTAAGTACAAAATCCTAATCCAAATTCCATTGCACAGCAACAGCTTCCTCCTGTTTTAAATAATTCTCAAAATGTAGAGAAATGTCTCTCTTCTGTGCCAGCTGCTCTTTTAATCTCACAACTTCTGATAATACTTGTTTACCTTCTGATATTTTTTATGACGATACATGTACCAAATAGTCTTATTCAAGTCCTTCACGTGAAGCTGTAAAATAAGAAGCCTTGTATTAAAACCACTTATTGTCCAAGAGATACACAATTCACTTAATAGGGATAAATACTAACTGTTGTGGACATGTATACTGTTTCCCATTAAATATATCTGGTGCTTTGCTCAAAATACAACATTCTCATATTTACCCCTCTGAAAAAGGTAAGTAATGGTCCCAGATGATAAGTATTGTGCATCAGAAAGTCAAGCTGTACCTGTATGAAATAGTCTGCTTGGACCATCAAAGTCAAATGAAATCCTAAACAACATAATTTCACCTTAGGGCTTAAATTCAAACTGGAAAAAGTCCAAACTGGGGCAATGAGAAGCATATTGCTCTTTTTCTGCCTCCACGCTCAATACAGCAAAGCATCAAACATTTTTGTGTTTTACATTTATTGGTTACTATTTTAGTATGTCACTAAAAGGATGGCTTTTATGACAAAGTAATCTCCCAAAATACTTACATCATCACCAGGAAAAGCCAGAAGTCCTGGAGCTCCATGGTCAGTGAAATAAACAAACACATGATCCTTGGGACCACTGTAATGAAAAAATTGCAAACAAGTTCTTTCTAACCACTCCAACCTGACCTTCATCACAACAACCACCATCTGCTTCTTAATGTTAAGACATGTCAATATTTGAAAATAATACAGATTAAGTACTTCCTTTTGGTACTATCTTTTTCCTCTCAAAGCATACAAATTTGGGTGCTTACGAGAAGAGGTGAGTGTCTGTAAAAGGGATGAAAACAGGGATATAAGCTAGTCCTTCAAGCACGAGGAATACAGCAATTACACTTCATGTTTCAAACTGTAAACTGCTGGTAAGGCAGGGGCTGACACATGGTTTTTAATGTCTATCTGAAAAATCTGTTATACTGTGGACATTTGTAGCAGTCTGGTTAAAAAGGAACGTTTCTATCACTAAATAATAAAGAGATTAGCCACAAACACTTATTTGTAAGATCCTTAGGTATGTTTATGTACGTCTTTGTTATCTGCATAGCCATGCTTAGCCAAATCAGTGTCAGCCCATATCTCCATGAATAATGCTTATACAAACTCACACTTTAGGTTAGACCGACATTTGCACTAAGTCAGCTGAGCACTATATGCTCACCAGCTTTGACTCCCTAATGTCTGTGTAGTACACAGTTTGCCATAGATTTTCACTGCACTCGAAATCAAACAGATCATGCTTGGGTGATATCAAGGTCTTGCCCTAACAGCCAGATCTGCAAAGGGATTTTGCTTTTAAACCGTATTCAGGGACAATTAAATACAAAATATGTGAAAAGACTGGAAGGAGTCCCCAAGCCCTCCTCTTTTCCTCTGTATCAGCGGTCCAGAAACCCATACTTGCTTTTGCTTTTTCCTAACTACAAAAAGGTACAACTGCAGCAGCTCAAGGGGACATTGTCCAGCCTTCTGCCTCTCCGATAACCAGCTGTTTATGGAATAACCTGGAAGACAATCAAGAGGCTTTCTGGGCAGAGGACAATTAAGCTCTTGTCCCACCAAATAGCAGAACACAGGCCACTTGGAAATTCACATGAGAGCCTAACAAAGAAAGGCTGGGTGTTATTTTTTTGGCTCCCACTCTTGACCCTAAGTCAAATACAACAGAGCTGAAAAGTAAATAACAAGGACTTTTATATGTGGGTTTAAGATGTCCTCCTGTGCAGCAGAAGAGTCCTTGGTGCTCTGCATAGCCACTCCCTTATTTGACTTGCAACATCAAGCTTTCCCATGAGAGGTGTGTTCTGAAGTACTTTTTTTAAAGGAAAAAGCTTCATAGTCACTTCCTGGCTCATTCCAGCTACTAAGAAAGAACAATCTAGTAAATGTGCAGGAATTATTAACTTTTTGTCTATTTTCAGGATGAAGTTTGAACAACTGAGAACAATAGTTTACTGGACTACCGTCCTGCTCCTTCTTCCCTGTGCCGGGGCAGGATTCTTCTGTTTCATTGCTTTGCCTCTAAAATTAATCTGTCAGATGAAGACAGGCACTTAGACAATTTTTCTTTAACTACATTAGTCCTTCCAAATGGTCAGATTTAAATCCTTAAAGATTTTACAGCAAATACCATACATAAAAAATATAAACAGTACTGTGTAAGAAACAGAACACACTTTACTAAATAGGCATCATAATTTCATATCTCAAACTCTGAAGAAGCATGATAAATAACTGACCCCGAGTATCCTTCCAAGAGGTCTTCTAATTAGGCCCTCAAATATATTGCTTTAATTCTTGAATAACAGATCTTACATTCTACTTAGCCAGTTGACAATTTATTATTCATATATTAGAATACTGCCAAACTTACAATCATTTGTGTAACTTAATTTACAAATGTATTAGGCATGATACATCCATTACAAGGTTAATTCCTTATACTGCTTTCTTAATCACAAAGACTTTTTTGCATTAAATACAAGCTATAATTCCATTTCATTACATTCAGAGTCTCAATAACCTTATCTCTGCCACAAAGACCAAGGCTGGTATTAGACATGCAACTCTTTCAGCTGATGAGCTGTTTAAGTTATCTTTGTTCCTCTGCCACAGACTGCTAAGTCTCACCACTTCAGGCGCCCAGTTCATGTGCATTAAACTAAGTCTTAGCAAACCCCTAAAACAAAAACCTTAACAAAACTCTCTTTGAATAGCCACTTTTGCAAAAGACAGCAGTCTAAATAACAAATACCTTAATAGAGTTGATACTGTAATCTAGAGATTTTATATTGGACTCCATACAAGTTGAATATCAGCAGTTGCTTTTTGGTGCTTAAGAACAGTTTAAGATAGTTTAAGAAACCAGAACTACTAAATTTCTAATGTGAATGACCTGGAATTGCCTTTAATAGTATTGCTGGATTCTCAAGTTGCTCTACTTTACCCGATTCTTTTGTTGAAATCAGTGCCATGTACACTACACATGCAATTATTTTCCAAACTGAACTTCTCCTACCTTTTCAATACTTTTCCTGATCCCACCCCCTTCATTGCTTCTGCATCTCCTCTGAGAACAGCAAGGAAGTTCTTTGGAGTAACATCCTAAGGATTTAAGAGGATTAAAGTTAAATCTGATCATAAATTGACAATAAAATATTAATTTAGAAAGATGGCTTCTGAAAATGAGAGTTCATGGGTGGATGACAAGTTTAGCTGGCCAACCCTTTCAATCACTCATTATATAATGTATTAGCCATGATGATTCACTGAATCCTTAAATGACCAAGTTACTGGATTACTGTTCTGATTTAATGAAACAATTAGTCTTACACAGCTGTTCTTCAGAAAGTTATAATATTTTTGAATGCAAGACTTTTCCTCCTTTTATTTCATGCTCCAGCACAAAAACACTGTAAAGGTTCACTTTTATGAACTGTGGGAGTTGCATTCTTTTGATTCTCCTCCCTATCTCCCCAGACTGGGGAAGAAAGAGGGGGGAGTGAGTGAGCAGAACTGTTTGAGGGCCTCAAACCACAACACCACTGCTTCACTTCAAAGCATTTATTGTTTATATTCGTCTTATGAACACCAAATGTCATCCAAACCATGGAGGCTTTATACCATGTGCGGTTTGGAGTGTAAGCTACAGGTTAGAAAGATTTATTCAGAACACTGGCTAATGCTAAACTTTCTCTGAAGAATGGTGTTTCATTCTTACCTCCTTCGTATAGTCCTTGGGCACTCCAGCATACACATCTGTGCCATTAGGCCTATTGATGACAATGCCCTTTGTGGGGTTTCTGAAAGTTGAACAGAACATAAATGTGAATAATTAGCCATG
This sequence comes from Forpus xanthops, assembly GCA_032466535.1. Classification (NCBI taxonomy): domain Eukaryota; kingdom Metazoa; phylum Chordata; class Aves; order Psittaciformes; family Psittacidae; genus Forpus; species Forpus xanthops. The sequence goes on along the minus strand of JASSUY010028621.1, from coordinate 27,756 downwards.
TGCCATACAATGACCACATAACAACTAGGTAACCATTTAAACTGTCCTGACTGGCCAGCTTGACTGGGAGAGAGTATGGATACCTGCAGCATGTATTGTTAAGTGATCTCAGAATATAAACATCTTTTCACTTCAGCCACTTATATATGCTTGTCTCATGTGTCCTTACCCTCAGAGTACTTTCAAGTATCTCACCTCAGATCATGTTGATTACCTTAAAATGTAGGCAGGTGGTCTCTTATACTATTATCTCTCTTTCAGTGCTCCCTTCAGTCTCCTTTACTCTCTGCTCCCAGTACTGCTGTTCATATGAAGTCCACTGATTTCTGTTGAAGTTTTTTCAGAAGTGGAGGCTGTATCACTGAACTATTTCATGTAGACAGCAGTGATACGCTCTAGGCAGTCACCAAGAATGGGACAGGTACACTGTTGAATGTACATTCTGGGAATTAAACTGATACAACATCCTTCCAAAAAAGTCCTGCAAGTCACACACAGAGCTCCTGTGCACTGTTACACCTGGGAGTTAAGGTCACTTAGTGTCATAACAATGAAGCTCTGCAGTCCTCAGTGCCACAATTGATGCGGAGTTGTGGAAGTAAGGCTCAAGAAGCTCAGGAGCATATTTCAAAAGAGAACTACCGTGTTCATGGATAAAATATCTCCATGCATATCACCAGTGGTTTTAACGGCTTTTCTTAAAAAACTACTACAAACTGAAAATACATTGGTGCCTATGGTGTGCTTGTAGTAACCATATAGTTTGTGACGAGTGCACATTCATCACTTACTCATCATTATCAGCAATGTCATCATACATCATGACAATGATCTGCTCATCTGGAATTCCATTTCGGTGTACAATCTGGTATGCATGGCACACATCTGCCTGGAATTAAGCAGACTTTCATTATTAGCTTTAACAGAGATTAAAGACCAGAAGAAAAATAGTTTTGTAGGTCTAAGAGCAGGCAGTTGTCCAAAAGTAACCAATCGCATTCCAACACAAGATTTTCAGTGCTGCTAGAGGGGTGAAATGCACAACTTAAACCAAAACTCAATGTCTTTCTCTAATTGGAATTAGTTGCATTAATTAAAATCTCTCTCTCATTTACATATTTTGGTTTCTCATGTAAACTAAAACCAGAAGTTACTTCAGATATGGTACAGATGAAAACATTTAAGAAAAGGTTCTCAACAGTGTTCTGTGAGAAAATCTAAATGAAAGCCTTATGCATTGACAGATAAATCCAAAATGTGCCAAGAAGCAGAAAGAAAGAGTTGGAGTTCCACCAATTTCAATTAGTTCTGCACCAAGCCTGCATGACTAAGCAGCAAAGACTACCTGTGGCTCAAGCGTGGTTTACCAATCTATCTCTGAAAAGATTTTATTTTGTTTTACTAGATGAGAATTATGATTAAGGAAGATTTCCTTTTTACTTATGTATTTCTTGTAGGGTAACAACTGAAGAAGCTTCGGGGCAAGAAAGCAGAATTCAGTGGAAAACAGAATTGCGGAATTCAGGCTCTTTTCCTGACTCGTACAGGATATGAATAAGCAAATTTTCTTTACAAAACCATCTTCCTATGACACAGAAATAACAACAGTCATCAAAATTATATTACAGTAAATGCAAGCCTATCACACAATGCTAAATTCTTAGTAACCCCAGCCCAAATAATTATCTTTAGAGTTGCAATCCGCAAATGACCTAATGGGATATTAACAATCATTCCTAAAGTCAAGAACAAAAACCTACCACATGCTAGAAAAAGCTGTGCAGATTTAATAGAAGAAATCTCATCTAACAAAAGCATTCCAAATGCAGGCAAGAAGCAAATTTTAAAGCTTACTTATGTTGAACTAATCTCTTAGCTTGTAAACCAAACTGAAATAGTTTAAGTGGACCTACGTTAAGTTCAGATGACTTAGAAGTATTAGTGATTTTGACTGGAAAGGACACTGAAAAATCCTGTCACTTTATAATCCTTGGTCTTCCAAGTACAGTTGAAGCTGAGAAAAGAGAGCAGTTGTGCAAGATTCTGGGAAGGGTGAGGCACACTCAATACTAATGAATTCTCCCATAGCAAAATCTCTTCAAATGACTAACCCTGAATGTTAAACTGTCCTTACTAAAGCAGTTCCATGTCCTACTATGCAGGTCAGCCCATGTTCTCTTCCATCCATCTCAGACAATCTCCACTGTTTATAGTTTCGCATTTCCTTGTATGTCATTTTACCATCTGCTGCCTCAACAAGTCAAAAGGTAGAGGTTAAACAGAGTTATAAAGGCACGACCTATAATACAAAACAGCAGTGTGCAGGTCTGACTAACATGTATTTCATTTTCAGAAGCAACCCAAGGAGAAGAAAACAATAATCAGATCTTCTCTACACTGATGAGCAAATCAGATCCCCTCTCACTCTCAAGACATAATACACTTACTCCTGTTATGCTGACAGAATCAGTAATAGGCTGGCAACACATGGAAATGCTCAGACATACTATCATGATATACTATTAACATGTTCAAGCAGCAAGTGTCTGTGCTCCCACAGCCAGTAGGAACTTCAGAGGTGTTTTTAATTAATACCACAGTACCCAAGATCAGTCACACTTTGTAAATGTGTATTTTTTCTCTCTCTCTTTCCTTGTGATTCACTGACTGTTTGTTCACTATGCCCTGTCTTAGTAAAGTCGACATTGGTGATAAATTTAAACAGGTTAAATTCCCTAGTGTGACATCAGTGTAATCAAATTCCCTCAACCTTAATTTATGCTTCTTTAAGGACTGCCTCAAACTTTTGCTAAGAGAGCTGCACCTGCTGGTAGCCTACTGATATCACCACATAGGCTAGAACAGCAAAACCATGTTTCACTGCTAAAGCTCCATTGGCTAAAGTAGGACAGTTCTGAGTAAACAATTGGGTTTTTTTGCATAGAATTAGCTGACTGACTAGCCACCTTTGATGTTGTTCACGTGCTCCTCCTATTCCTTCCATGCACATTAAATAAACAACCCACCTTTACAAAAATAGAATGCAGTCTGCTGCTAGAGTACTTGCTGTTGATGTGTAACTGCCTCTCAAACACTGCTGAAATCACCCTAAAAGAGACAGCTAATACTGTTTGAGATCTCTTACCAGTATTACTGTTGGTGGCTTAGTAAGTGAGATGGATGCTATGAATATTTACTGGATAAACTGTCACTAAATGTAAATCATGCTTTGTGGCCACGATTTGGTGTGGGTAGCAGCTGCCCTGCATAGAATAAAGGAGAAGATGTACTTCTACATGTGCTACTGCACAACTAACCTCACGTGCCAGCTCCAAAATGGACTTTGTTAGTAGCATGGTTCAGAGCTTTCATCCCCAGGTTACCTTTAACCTGTTGCTACATCAGCAAGTTTCTATGGAAGGTTTATGGTTAAATTTGCGTAAATATATTAACTCCTGTATTTTGAAAGCATGGGGATCAAAGGGGGACTTTACCTGTTCTCCTGGAGTGGGCATTTTGTTTCCCAAAATGTACATTTGGGAGAAATTCTAAGGAGGAGAATAAGAAAAAAAAAAAACAAAACATAGACTGCTTGGAAGGGTGGGGGAGGTGAGAAGCTGGAAAAAAGCAGTTGTTCCATGGCACATTCATGCATAAATAGTTCCTGAAGGGAAAAGCTTGGACTTCTGTGAAATTGGTTACTTCTGGTCTTATGACTGCTAGATTCATGGCCAAAAAACACATGTAATAAAGTGTCATCTTCACTGAAAAGTGGGACTGCTCCCGTTACAGGTACACTGAAATTCCATGGCCCTAAAAAGAACAAACTGTAATATATATGCATAGTAGAATGGCTGAAGTGCCAGCCATGTTTCATTCCTTTGCTTAGACATACATCAGCCAAAAAAATGTAATTATGATTTAGAACTTAAGGAAGGTTTTCCCATAGCTTCAGTCACAATTCTGTAAACACAATGAGGAAATGTTGGTGAAGTTAAGTACCCAAAGGACCCTTAATGTTTGTTACCTGCAAGACTGGAGAACTTAGGACTGTCCTGGAATAAGATACTACTTTGGCTGGTAGTGTCCAAAACCCTGAATAAGTAGAGTCTCTGACTCATAAAGCTCAGTAAGTATAAGACTAAAAGCAACAACTGAAAACACATCAACGTCTGCAAATTCAACTGTTTTTATTTTCAGCATTTTAATTTTGACAGACTTTTTCAGCTATTTCTCTCCTCAAGTATATTCTCCACCTTTAGTAAGGCTGTGTTTCACATCCAGCTTTCCCACTATGTATTTTGGAGTACCCAGAAAGTCCTGGTCTATCTCTCTCTCTGACCTGTTTGTGAAGCCAATTTTAGGTTTGAGCTAGCTGACACGATTATCTCCAAGGACAGGCAGAAGTACACATGAAATTCTACTTCTCTTAAGGAGAACTAGTTTGTTGACTCAGTCTCTAAATCTACCAGTAAGCATTTAGTGCTGTATTTGCTCATGTATGCTGCTAAGCTTTCCACAGATATATCATCTAACCCTGCATACTAGAGAGCCAAGCCACTTTCCCAAGGAATGGTGGGAGTACTCTTTCTCATATGCATTATGAGTGCTTAGCTGCATTTAGGGCACAGCAGCCAGTCTGATAATAAAAAGGCTGCTACAGAGAAGTCAGTGTAACTACCAAAGAGCAGAGAAACATCAATAGTCCTTCCACAGCCCAAACAACTCTAATCAAACCCACTAAGATATATATAAAAACAACAAAGAACTGAGAAGTTCCAAGCATAAGGCACTATACAAGCTAGTTTTGCAATGACAGTAAGCCAACCACATTGAGCTGTATCCTATTCAAAACACATCAAATTTATTTCAGGGACATGATGAGATAAATGTGTAAGACAAGTTTAGATCATCCTGAAAACCATCACAGTTCCACCATTACAGAGGAAACAAGTGCCTGCAAGTTGTGAACCTCATTCACAGATAAGTGCAAACAGTGTTTTTTTCCTGATCTTGTCTACACTTGAGGTTTGCACCTCTCATAGCAGATCCTGACCGCTGACAGCTGAATTACGAGTCTTAGAAGCAGTTTCCAATTGCTTGAGGTTACAGGTGCAAACTCTGAGTTTCCAGGATCTGCACATTCAGTATAAATTTACTGTTCATACAGTACATAAAATGATGGGCTGTTTTCCCCACAAATTTTCATGTGTGAAATTGGAGACATTTGTGGTTGTTGGAGACTTTTCATGGTTTAGTCCAATGAACCTATATTGCCACTAGGTACCTAACTACTGCAGAAGGCAAAAGGGGTTTTTTGATTGTGTCATGCAAAACAACCGAAGCTCACAACATGTAACTGTAATACAAGCATACATCATTCATTAACTATACCCTGAACAGCTGAACTGAGTCTCCTGAGGTCTCAAGTTGCAATGAGATATTATGAGTGCTTAGTTACATGTAGAGAATAGCAACCACTCCAGTAATAAAAAAAAGTCACATTGAGTAACTACTTACAGCAACATTCACATCTACAAATTCACTTGTACACAGGCTAGGTCAGAGAAGTTCTGAGGATGAAAGATGATGGCAGAAAGAAGCGAATCGGAGTAAAAACATTTTTTTCTGCAGCTTCTCCCTTGGAAAGCAAAGAATTACAGAAATCTGCAATCCTGGAGTCCTGCTCTGCTTTCTGAGAGTACAGGTATTATTCTATTGGAAACCAATGTACATTTCTGCATGTGTTCACTATGGAATTACTTCCTTGATGGACGAAGCACAGAACTGGAAGTACAAGTCCTATTCCTGTTTCCGCTGCAAGTGACTTGAGCAAGTAATTTAAGTATTTACAGTGCTTTTGCTCCCAGCGGTGGAAGGTGGGGAGCACTAATACACACAAAGACATGGGGATCAGCATGTATAATGTTTCCAAGAAACTTATTGTAACTCCCAAGATTTCTGTAGTACCTTTCTTCCTCTGTATAACTCTCCTAAAAATCTATAGTTCAGCTGGTTTTGCTGGGAACAAATTTCCCCAACTCTCTGACAGCCAAGTCACCCATCTCTGGATTACACTTCATGGCACACACACCATGGATTTTCCATGACTATTCACTGGGTCTGCCCTCCCACTACAGGTGCTCACTCCTGCCAGGCCCTTAAGGTTGGCCACAAAAGGTCACTAGGCAAGACAACACAGGCTTCTGATATGCTGTATCTTCAGTGACTTCATTCTTTTCATAACAAGTTAGAGGCACAGTATCTTGCCCAAGAGAGGCAAGCAAGCGCTAAACCCTATTCTGAAGAATCCATCACACGGACTTCCTTGAATTATGACACTGGTTTCATAACTTTGATGAGACTATTAGTGGTGTTCTAATTCTCTTTCTTCCCCAAATGTTAATACTGTACCTGAAGCAAGCAGCAGAGGTTAAACCCCAGTAATTTCTAGGATTGAAATTCTGAACAATCTGACATTGCAAGTATTTTGCACTGTTTGAGGATGTTATCTCCAAAAATAAAGGTGTTTTAAAAAAATAAATCCATTCTCGTTTTTCTAACCTTGCAAAGTATTTATTTAGTAACTGTGTGCGAAGCATGGCCACATTCAGAAGTTAATTTGCTTCTGTGAAACTGGCATGTTCAAAACACTGTTGAACACAAATATTCAAGTGTGCGTCCTGTGTTGTTCATAACTTCCTACCTGGCAGTTATACTTGCCACTGAAGGCTTACTGACAGAATGGTTAAAAAAATTTATTCTTGAGTAACTGTGGAAAAGGAATTCTCATGAGCCAGAGCTTCAAAAAATGTAGTTTTATTTAAAGACTTAATGTTATGGAGTTAACTCCTCCTAGAGTGGAAGGGAGCCAGCAGGACTGGTTATACAGCAATAGCAACAACTAGAGCACAACTCATTAATTATGCATTTAGATGCCACACAGTAGGCAGTGACTGACTACAACTCAATACAACTAGTAGTTTTGTAATTGTTTTCCAATTTAAGCTTAAAAAATTGGTGGGTTTTTTGTTTGTTTGTTTGTTTTTTTAAAAAAAAACATTTAATTTGAAATAGGAATAGTTTATATTAAGGCTGTAATATTCCAACTACAGATATCAGGTTATATAGCTATAATGAAAGGAGCTGCCAAAATCCCTAAAACAAGTTTGTCAAGGTGTTGAGCTAGCATTTGCCAGTAACAGGTTCCTCTCCAGATGCAACAAGGATGCCAGTCTGGCTCATTTAGTTTTAAGCTCATCACCACACTGGAAGTTACAAACTGAATGTGAGCTGAGAGGGAAGAAAAATGTAAACATAAAACGCAGTGTGCCCAGCACATGAAGGTTCATTTCTTCCCCAATCAACACAAATAGAGAGGATGAAGCCTCTCAAGATTTTGGAGGCAGTTACATCAAAAATAAGTATTTTAAAAGTTTCAGTGTTCAACAAATCAGCTGTACCCAGTGCATTTAATAGAGTTTAACTTTTAAAATGCTGGTTGTGTACACTAGCATTTCAATCTCTGTTCAAGTTCACCTTAACCAACAAGAGTTAACTATTTCCTAACATTTAGAAACATGCAAATGTATACAGAAACCAGAAGTAAATGGACCGTATTCTCCAGGAAAGCAAGAGGTAGTTCCAGATTTAGAGCAAAGACTTCATTTAAGTGTAATTACTCCGTTTAAGGGATGGGCCAAGAACTCCCAAAGGGAAAAAACTGCTGTAGTCTCCTGGCTGCTGATTATAAATCTTGAACTTAATCAGACCACTATTTTACAACACACTGGCTTGGACAGCAGTGTCAAACTCAGGAGTTCCTGTTCCCTTTTCTTCTTTCTGTCGTTCACTCTGATCCCCCCTGCACCTTGGTGCACCATATCATTCTTGTGCCAACACAATATGGAAGCCATGCTGTCAAATACAGTAAGCAAACTGATTCAAGTTAAAAAGAGCACCTTTCTGCATGTCCTCCACCCCACAAAAACACACTGTGCATTTGAAGCCTTCACAGATTTTTTTTTAACTGGAGAGAAGGACTATAAGGAACAAAAGAGAAAGAGGAAAACAAATGGAAGGAAACATGTATGTGTTTCAAACTAAAGTTTAATTCCAGACATCATTTGTTCACCTGCAAGCTGGGGTCAGATCCTCTAGACTACTACTAGTATATTTAACCTAAATGACACAGGCTTCCCAGGATGCAGAAGAATAGAGGGAGAATATTGCTCCTCCTGCTGATGACAGCTTCTAAAAAGATGTAAGACTAAAAGCACTAAAAGAAGCAGTGGAAGAGAAATCTTGGGCAAAAATAACAAGGATTATAACCAGGCTCTGAGCAAATCTTACTGCTGTGTGTTTTGAAAACTTAACACACTTCTGAAAGTCTACAAGTAGAATCACTTGCCTATATGACAGAAGGCCTAAGTTAGTTTAGGCAGCTATTATCTCCCTGCAAATCTCAGAGCAGGCATTTTCTGGAGTGTGGCCAGCATCAGCATGTGGGACTGGCAGTCCTTACCTGGTGTCGATAGTTGTACCAGCCATTCGAACCTGCAACAATCACCACCCAGTGCTTGCCTCCATCTTCAGGTTCTTCCATGAGGAACATCCTGATGCCCAGTGCACAGCCCAGCAGCAAAACTGCTTTCAATATCAGCATCTTTATTTACTCCACAAATGGAAGAGGAAAAAAAAAACCCTAATGAAAAAGTTTGAGAGAAGCAGATCAGAGGACATCAGTCAAAAATAAACACAGAATAAACATTTACAGTAACATAGCTGCAAGCTTTTGTTGCTTCTGGGTTTTCTTTTTGCGTTACATACAGACCATTCAGCCCACAGTATGATTTCTAGTCATATCTTCCTTTAGCACCAAGCTGCTATAATTACAGGAGTTTTCTGTGAGCTATCAAATCTGCCTGAAAGTGACTCTGAATAGGACAACCAAGTCTTTCAGCTCCCTCTGGTTGTTTTGTTCTATAATAGCTGGCAATGAATAAGCCTCAAATACAGAGTAAGCCTCACTATCAAGTATTTCACACAAACTTTTTTTCAGATTCATATTACTCTCTTGGTCTCTGCTTATGCAGTTCATTGTTTTCCACTCACTGGCAATTTGCCCATTATTATCAAGTCAAATCCTGGGTGATGGAGGCACAAGGATCCATAGACATGGAGAATTGCTTGGAACTTGGGAGGTCAGAGTGTTACAAAAGCTCTCTGTGCCCACAAAGTCAGAGAGGGTGAAGAGTGCTGCTGTTCTGCGCAAGATACAGGCCTCATTGCTGGGGCAGTGGGGGAAGTGCAGATTCCAAGAGCCTCATGCTATTTATGCAACCTGTTACACTAGTGGAGAGCAAATGTGAACTGGTACCACATGAAAGAGTAGCATTTCCATCTCATTTGCTCAACGGTTAAGTGTTTGGACAAGGCACACAGTAAGAGAACCAGCTCTGAGACCGTGGATATCAAATTCAGAAAAGCAGAGCTAGAAGAGGTCTGAGCACAGGCAGAAATGGCTCTTTCTGCTTTCTTGAGAGGATTAGAAGTGGTGTCCCCGCTAGTGAACTTCCTGAGCACCTTCACTGCCTGTTAAAATGTTTGCTCTAAAAGCAAACAATCTGGCTACATCCAAACCAAGACTTTCTTTTTTGAGGTGGGAGTAAGGTTATATATGTTAATCACAGTCTCAGGTCTGCATCTGCTCTTAGCACAGGCACAAAGATTACGTATTTCCTCATGCTCCAAGAGATGGAATTTTACTCTGGCCTACTCACAAAACAGAGATTCTGGAAGTTGATCATTGCTGCTATGTACGGAAGAGGTGCTGTACCACGAGGCAGAATAGCCTACTTTAGCATGGACTTCTCTGGAGTAAAAGCTGGAAACTCTCAACTCATACAACACAGTCACAAAGCACAATGTCAAAGCTATCACTGAACCAAATAACTAAACAGTATCTAAGTCAGCCTCAGTTCCCCACAGTCAAAACCATCCATCTGCAGCCACTCAAATGAGGCTGAAACAGCTCACCTCCAAAGCTGATGTGTGCAATGAAGATTGCTAATGTAACATCCAGTATGGGTCTTTTCAAGACTGGATCTATTGGTCACCAACATTAAGTCTTGCAAAGCAGCAGTATGAAAAGTATGTTTGAGATATAAATTTGAAAGGTGGTTTGGGGTTTTTTTCATTTTTTTTTAATGGAGCTATCATAAAGGAATTCATGTTAGCATATCAGCTTCTATAGGAACAGCTGTTACCATACAGAAAAGCTCCAGAACAGAACAGAAAAGACAAAACTAAATATTAAGTGCTATTGACACCGCTTCTTCTAAAAACTCATCTGAATCTATAAACTTCTCTTTCAAGAATGAGCCACTCCTGTCACTGCCTGCAAGCATGAGATTTGGGACCAAGAACAATACTTAATGATTTAACAATTTAGGGTGATATAAAGGAATAAGTGAATTTTTCTGCAGTTTGACAGACAGTTACAATCTCTCATGTTGAAGCTGGAATTGCAAATTCTTGTCATTATTGCTGCCAAACAGTGGCACATGGCTTTGTATGGGAACTCTGCTTTGTCTATCTTTTTACTTCTTCAGATGATTTAGACAAACAACATGCTAACAACTATGCTGAACACATACTGAATATAAAACATCCACAAAAGCTGCCTACCCTCTTGCCTATAGCACTGATAAGATTTAGACCAAGTTATTAAAATTTATGTAAAGTGCGAAAATGCCATGAGCCAACAAGCCTTTTCATTCCCAATACTCATTTTCAGGTATAGCTTACCTTCTCAACTATTAGTCAAGAAACAAAAATAGATAAATATTTGAAAAAAAAAAAAAACAACCCAATGTATTTTAGATGATCTGCTTAGAAATCCTAACTGAGTTTGACTTACTAGAATGTGGAACCAAATTTCATGCAAACAGGTCCCTCAATGCTCAGTATCTGTTGCATGAGAAGAAACCTCTTCCACATTCACAAAATCATATTTTTCATTTCTCTAGCTAAAAACATCACGTATATTTACAAGACAAGTACAAAGACAAAATAAAAGGTTCAAATGATTGCTGAGGTACAGGAAAGCCTTTCATATGATGCTTAGCTCTTAAAGATGTAAATCATTAATTCAGATCCAGGACATATCAACAGAAGCTGGACTACTGCCAGTGTATAATGTGATGACTAATTTCAGCTCTCAGGATACCAGCCTGCAAGAGGCCATGCTGTGCAGGATGCAGGTGTACCAGATACCAGCTCTGTATTCTTCCTGCAAACAGGCCCACAACAGAAAAACCCAGCCCCAGATCAAGGAACAAAGCCTAAAGCTATGAAGCTCCTCAGGCAGTTCCTCCATGAGGAATTCAACAGACTCCCATGTAGCATGTGGATATCCAGATCCTCAGGTTTCGCACCTCTAAGACATAGTTGCGAATGATGCAGAAGGCTCAGGGGAGAAAAAAACAGAACAAAAAACCTAAAACAAATGAAAACCAACAACAACAAATCAACTAAGTAAAAAAAAAAAATACCAAGAAACTTATTCTTTGTATTGTATTAGAAAACCATGTAAGTTCTGTCATGTATTATTTAGAACAGAAAGGAAACCCCTCCTTTTTAATACTAATGACATTTAATACTACTTATCTGTCTTTTCCTATACTACAATTAAATCAAATTAACACCAGAAAAAAGGGGGAAAAAACCTAGACATACCACAGTGCACTAATGAATAATTAACCATGATTAATAAATGCTCAGTTCCCCAAAGTTCTCTGATAAGCATTTAAAATAGGTTTAACCATTAAACACATACAGTAGAAACAGCCCTTTTATTGCTTGTTTTCAACTACTGAAAAAAAACAACAAAAAAAAAACACACAAAGAAAACCCCTCAGAAACCAGCTCATCTGACCAGAAACCACATGTACATAAAAAGCCTTTTTCTGAAAGCAAGGGTCTGTCACTTGCAATCCTAAATGTGAGCCTAATGCAAGAACTAAAAATCCACCACAAGGTCATCTTAGAATTTTGACTGATTCCAAATAATACATGAGGATTTGATCAGCTCTGCCTAGTCTTTCTGGTAAAAGAGTTAAGTAACTTTGCTTTGGAAACCATGTCAGGAAAAAGGCACATCTTGCAGACGTAGTAGGTTCAGCATCAGACCTACACAGATAGAACTGCAGCATGTGCACACATGGGTACGTTGCTGTGCAATTTCCAAGCTCCCTGGAAGAAATACGGCAAGAACTGGGTGGCTCTTACCAGAACATTTCACTCATCTGTTAAAATCTGATTTTCCTGACAAAGGTACCTGGACCACTTCCCTTTACACAGCTAGCACACACCTCCTTGGTAAGAGGAGGTCTAACAAAGATCTCATCTGCACATGGCCAGCTGCTCCTAGAAAAATCCTGGTCAATAGCTTGTTCCTCGAGTTCCCAACTTTCCTTTGAAAAAACAATCCACTAAGTTCAAAAATCTTAAAACAACAGGATGCCACCCTAAAGAAAGAGATTTGAGTTGATCAAAGCATTTTCCACTAGTATTTACAGCAATGTTGACACTCGAACTTCAAACTCAAACATATGCTGTAAAAGCTATATAAACAGAAATCATATATGCATTTTCCCTTCACATGAAATAAGTGAAGTAACAATAATCTTGGAAAACAACAGCCTTAAGCTGATCATTCCAATTTTTCCTGGAAATCTCTATTTCTTGTCAGCTGCTCTTCTTATGATCACAACCCTTTTAGCTTTCAGAATCAAGTCACAGTTCCTTTTCCCACCCAGTGCTCACATATTGCCCGGCACTGTAATATTTAGATGCCAATTTCCAGAAAATACGTGACTCGTGACAGCCCTCCTCACAGGAAACTAATGTCCACAGTTCCCTGTCAGCAATGCTTTGCAGTCATTAGGCAAACTGAAGAATCTATACCCATGATTAAGCCCTTGCAGAATTAGTCTGATTTTCTTTAGCAGTAATATGGTAGAAAGAAAAAGTCTTTATCACAGTAAACTGCTAATAAGGTAGATTTTGAAGGAGATTATGGACTCTGTAGTAGAACAATTCTTTGCAAAGCTTACTAGTAACCATTTCACAGATCAGCTTAATTTGATTAGAACTTGCAGTAAAATAGTTCAGTATAGCAACTGAAGATGTATGTATGTCACCTTCACTGTAGAGGCAGGAATTTGCAATTATGTTAACTCGGAATGCTTTCAAACATTAAATACAGGTACTTAAAAATAATTTTAAATAAAGTTAATTGCACTGTTTGCAGATTTGTCATTCTCAGCAGCAGAGAGATGGCACCATTTACCAGGAGAAAAACAAATCAAATCACTCCTTATGCTTGCTTCTTTGAATGGTGACCATCTACTACACATGCTTTAGGGGATTCTCTCTCCCCCCACCCCCCACTTCAAAAAGTCAGGATTCAAATCTGGCAGATGTTATGTCTTCAATATAACTGCTTCTGCTACTTACTTTTATATCTGTCTACAAATGCATAACACTTCTGCAAAAAAACAGTCTGATGGTATTAAAACAGCTCCCGCAACACTGCATGAATAACTTCAATGTTACATCGAATGACTTGGGGCAGGGGAGCTACAAGGAGGAGGTTGAGGGTAGCAGAACAAGTCAGGCTATGGTGAGCATTTATGCTCAACAACCATGGAAATGTTGGGAGTGTGGATAGAATGAAATTCTGGAGAAGTGATTACACAGGAAGCCTGAGACTCCCGAACTCCCCATGCCTTTTACTATAGCTTATCTCAGCATTTCAGAACTTCACTGCAGCATTTGTTTTGACTCCTAAATACAGACTCCCAGCACAGCGCTGTCCCATCCTAATTAGGAACTAGCGCTGCTAGTTCTGCTTTGAGCAGACCTTCACGTTATGCCAAGGTTGTCTACCGCCTACAAATAACTAGCCACAGTGCAGCACCTTCCCGGCATCGTCAGCCCTTTGCAGAAATCCTTCTCACTACATCCTTTTCCCCCATTAAAAAACGTGTTACGGGGATCTAACTTTGTGCTGATGCTCCCGCTTCCCCCCAGACCTCAGATATCCCTCCTTTCCCCTGTGCCGTACCCGAAGGCGCAGCTTTGACTCCTTTCCCCGGGAAGCCGTTCCAGAAGAAGGCCGAGCTCACATGCGGGTCCTTGACAGGGGGACAACGGTGCCCAAACCCCTCTGACTGAGGGCAGAGCGGCGATGCAGCCCGGCGCTCTGCAGCAATGCCCTCAGGGTACTGGTGGAAAAGCGGAACCCCTCTACCCCGTCCCGGGGTCGTCCCTGCAGATAAACCGAACCAGCGCCCCGGGTCAGCTCCAGCGCTGATGACGGGAGGGCCCGAACAGCCCCCGCCAGCCGGAGGACGACGGGGCTCGGCAGTGCTCAGAGCCGGTGAGGGAAACCGCCGCTCCCCTAGAGCCTCCGGGGCCCCTCGCACCTACCCCGGGCAGCTCTGCTGTCGGGGAGCAGAGGGGCCGGCATCCCCTCACGGCTACCCCCAGTCAGCCGGACCCATACCTCCTCCCCGCCGCGAGCCAGCAGCCACCCGTAACAGGACCCTACCGGACAACGCGGCCCCGCCACCGGCCTGTCCTTTCCGTGCCGCCTGTGAAGCTATGACGGCCACAATCGCTGTGATTGCGGCAAGCCCCGTGCTGAACCGGGCGACCATGGGCCGCGGCGGGCGGAGCCTGGCCAGGGCCAATCGCGGCCACAGGGAGGCGGGGCCAGGTACCTACCCGGTAGCACTACATGCCCCAGCACTCCCTGCGCTGCATCACTCTCTAAGGGCTGCAGGTCTTGCGCGCAAAGCACTTTGGGAGTTGTAGTCCTTCGGCTGCGCGGCGAGTCCCGTGCGCTCGGGCGCGACTGGGGAGCGCGTCTCGCGGGGCCGGAGCGCTGGGGCTTCCCAGGTGGTGCTTGGCTGGGGGGGTCTGATGGTGTTGTGGGTGGGAGCAGGGTGGGGGCAGCAGGCCCAGAACGGGAAGGAAGAGGAATGTGTCAAAGCTGTCCTGAGATGTCGGAAGAAAAGTGATGCTCCCGCATCGTCCTTGTGTGTTTCAGCAGTCCTGGCTTCGCACTGCGGGCTGGGCCAGCCCGTGCCCATGGCGTGTGCCGTACCCCGCTGCTGCACTGACATCTGCAGCTCTCGGTAGGGAGAGATGGTGCAGGGCTTTGGCTGGATGCTCCAGAAAAGCCTGAGAAACACAGCTGTAAAGTTCTCTCCACTTCAATGAAAAGTAGAGGCACATGCTCTTTGCCTAAAAGTCCACGCAGAAGGGAGCACACCAGCTTTCCCTTTGCGTTCTGTCCTTCGGTTAACAAGTTTGCATTTTGTTGCCAACTGTCTGTGCTTCAGGGCGCCTGCAAAAAGGCATAGCTCTGCCCTTGGCTTTGTATGATTTGTGCCGCCTCAAGTTTTGCTTATGCTCATAAATCTGAAAGGTCATTATGGGTTAGTCATAAGTACTTTACTACAAGTTGGAATCCCCAGTAACTTGTCATGTGTCCTGATACAGCAAAGCTGTTAAAATTCAAGTTGGTTCAGAGATTACCTTTTTGACCTAACAAAGACCATCACACCGATTATCCATCATGAAAAAATAAGCCCTAAACCACCTTTTCCCCTCTATGCAATCTGAGCTTAATAGCCACGTGGGTTATGGTTATATTTTGAGTATTATCCTCCCACCCTAAAAGTTACCTGGTACCAGTTAAAAGCACCGCTTGACTTGTCATGCAAGTCCAAAGGTGGTTTTCATATTGTTTGTCATAGCTGGCTGTGTGAGATAAGTACACCTTGTGTCAGCTGTCACCTCTAAAAAGGCTAATAATATAATTGCCAAAGAACATGTATACAAATTCTACATTAATTAAATATCAGCAGGATGTTCCTCACTGTGAAAAATAATAGATGGGAAAACCACTGCAGGAATCCTATATCTTAGTCAAAATATATCTGGCTGGTACTAAAGACACCCAAGTAATATTCAGACTTTTACCACTGAATGTGATTATTTCTTTGGCAGTCTTAGCAAGTTAGCAAGCCTTCCTGAATCATGTGGGAAGTTTGTTAAAGGAAAAGAGATAAATGGTGCTGCTGGGTATCTAGGCGGAAGCAAGCTGGGAGATTGCTGAGATAGAGTTGTGGGGAGTCTCAAATGGAAACAGTTCCATCTCCTGCAGCAGGAATACAGCATGATCCTTGTGACTGCTGCTATCATGGAAGAGAAGAAATGAAAGAAATAATGTTTTTGCATCACATAAGCACACATTTTATAATAAATTATAAATTTAATTACATAAAATACATAAAATTATTAAAAAAACATACATATAATCTTTTTTAAAATGGGAAAGCACCCAAGTAAGTAAAATCATGATGGATTTATAAGATGTCTTGCTCCTTGCTCTGACAGCACTAAAAAGCAAAAGTAGCCACCAACTGTGTTCTCATAATGAAGCTTTGACACCCTGTAAGGTAGTTCTGCCAACCCACAAAAGCTATGTGCTAAAAATGAGAACTTAGACGCTAGCAAACTCTGAAACTGTTGACCAAACGAGAACAACAACTAAACAAATGTGAAACTTAAAAACTGCAGATAAGGTGGGTCCTTTTTTAAGCAGAGCGATTTTACCAGCCCAGGACAGGTACTCCCACAAACCACAAGTCTGCCCTATGGTAGGGTTGGGTAGTTTAGCTCTGATTCTCTTTTGCTCAGAGTGCTCAGAGAGGATTCACACTCCTACCTCCACCATTGCTGGCACTGGGCTGGCTTGCAGTACTGGCATGGTAGTAGTAGTTCTGATAAAACACAGGTTTTCCCAGAAGAGTTTTCTAGGTTTCTGGCAGAACTCAAGGTGTTTTAACACGGATATTTATGCTACATGCCACTATCCTTACAGCAGACAAAATTCGGCCAGAAAAGTCATTGGTTTTGCTTTTAAACTGCTAGGAAATGTATTTTAAAAAATGTACAGAAAGCCATTCTGGACTGCACATATACTTCTTCAACAGCATCTGAACAGACTAGGATGCATTTTTTACCAGTCAAGAACATTTTTAGCTGGGAGAAAATGGACTGGAATCGTGAATCAAGCACACTTAGGGCATGTAACAGGGAGCAAGATGCAGAGGCTATACACTGATACAGTAAGAGAATGTGAATCAGGTGAGTATTACATCAAAACCCAGGTAATGAACCACAACACTCCCATGAGACTTTTTAAATACCATAGGGTATTTTTTTAAGAATTATTGTCTACTTCTTGCAAAAATTGTCACCAAATATTATTGAACATTTTCAAAGGAAAAGATAAAACAAATCCATAAATAAGTCTTACGTGGGTGAATCTAGAAAATAAAACAGATAAAAGGATTTTATTCATTAAAAGAGGATTTTTCAATTATTTAATTCAGTAACAATGTTTAAGAATGCAGGGGACCAAGACCACATTAGTAATGTTTGATCCACAGGTGATTAAACCAAGTCGAGTGGAAGGTGTCCTGCCCATAGCAGGAGGGTTGGTCCTTTCAACCCTAACCATTCTATTCTATGATTCTATATACTTTTACTACATGTGCTTATTCAGCCACTCAACTACATGGTTTACCACCATGATGCTTGAGTACCTGAGTAATATAAAAAGCAATTTCTTCTCTTCCATCTCCTCTTCAGGGCTTAAAAGGATTTTCCTGAGTCACTCTGTACCTAGGCAGCACGGATCACCTGCCTCCAGCCACAACATGGCAAGGAATTGCTTCTACAAGATCAACAAGTTCTATTACCTGCTGGATTCTTAATCCAAAGGTAAATTATTGCTTAGCATTAATCCTAGATTGCAGATACTTATGTAATTTTTAGCTTCTTTGACCTATTTTAAACATTTTAACTGATATTCTTTGTAATTGCACTGACTTGAGAACTGTTTAGCAAAAACAAAACCAACAACAACAAAAACCTGAAAAAAGCCTCCAACCTAGTATGTACGGTAGAGCGGGAGCAATTTTTGGTAAACAAAACAGTGGGCTGAGCATGGTCTTTCAACATCTTCACCGGCAGTGAGATTAGATATGTCAGACTAGCAATGATGCATGACTAGCTGCCTTGTAAAGGCAAACATCAGA
This sequence comes from Forpus xanthops, assembly GCA_032466535.1. Lineage (NCBI taxonomy): Eukaryota > Metazoa > Chordata > Aves > Psittaciformes > Psittacidae > Forpus > Forpus xanthops. Next base: position 9,574 of record JASSUY010028621.1, on the reverse strand, counting down.
CATGGTTATCCCATACATTTGAAAAGAGGGAAGATTTCATTCTGACTGTAGCAAAACTAAGAGATTAACAATGAGATGATCTTAGCTATCAACTGATTAGAGGAAAAAACAATGCTAAACTTCCTTTTGGGAAGAAAATAAAGAAGTGATTTATGTGAAGTGACCTTAATTCTGGAAGATAGTTAATGGGAGGCATATCATAATGGAAATAAACTGAGATTAAGAAAGTCAGGGAAACAGGGGGATTCAGAGATTTATTATAGAGTCATAGAATGGTTTGAGTTGGAAGGGACCTTAAAGGTCATCTAGTTTCAACCCCACTGCCATGGGCAGGGACACCTTCCACTAGACCCTGTTGCTCAAAGCCCTGTCCAACCTGTCCTCGAACACTTCAGGGATGGGGCATCCACAGCTTCTCTGGGTAATGTGTGCCAATGCCTCACCGTCCTCACAGTGAAGAATTTCTTCCTAACACATAAACTAAATCTACCCTCTTTCGGTTTAAAGACATTGCCCCTTTTCCTGTAGCTACATGCCCTCACTACATGGAGCTCATTAGGAACTGAATTTTATTTTATGCGACTTTATGTCCTTTCTGTTCAGAAAAACAAAACAAAACAAAACAAGAGTGTTAAAGAATGCCAGGAGAATTAAGTCACTGATTTCTGCATAGCTGCCAAAAGAGCACATGCGGCACTGACACTTAATGGAATATTAATGGTGAGACTAAAATTCATCTGCTGATTTTCTTTATGGTGGAAGTAGAAATTTGGTGCAAAGAATTTGGGGTATATACTTCTACCCTGATCTGCATCAAAAATGGGGGAATAGGGACACATACAGGCATATGTTGAAGAAGTCTGAGCTTAGAGGCATCCTGATCTAGGTAGGATCTGTCTGTGCATAAGTTTTCTATTTGCATCTCAGAAGGTCTGAATAAGTATTCCAGAAGTTTAAGTGCAAGACAGTCTGGTCACTACATACACATGCAGAACAGCGTCAGTTTCAAAATGAGAAGTTCTTTCTTGAACATATGTTTGCTTGGAGAGGTAAGAAAAGGCTCTTCAGAAAAGCTAAATGCAATAAATTTAGGGTTCAATTATTGTCCTACAAAAATCATTAAATCAATTCCTATCCGTTTGTGCATCTTTTCTGCAGATGAAACCTTTCTACCTTTGTAGTCAAGTGTTAAGTGAGTTGTACGGGAAAAACAAGGGTTTGGTGTTGAATGAAGTAGGTGTGAGGTGATAGCCTCAAATATCCATATGATCAGGAAATTCAAAGGAAGGACAATGTGTACTAGAGAAAACAAGCAGGGAGGAGGCAAAAGGGGAAGGAGTCTAAAGGTTAAAAGGCTACAGACACGTGCCAGCAGACAGTGGTTTCCAAATAAGCTGTGTGACCACACAATAGGGAATGTATTTGAAAAATTGTGGAACAAGGTAATGCCCAGCAGTAGGCTCAGTGGTGTTACTTATTGCAAATCTTGTTCATCAGCATTTTCATACCTATAAGATACCCACTGAAAACTGTGAAAACAAATGCCAATTATAAAGTGTGTGTGCTCAGAATGGAATTCTCGGAACTTCACTTCTGTTGTCTTTTTTCTTCATCTCAGGCAGTTGTGGGAATCCTCGTATCTGACCAACATACTTCCTAAACCTCACTGCATGCATCCTCTTGATAATGATTTTTCTTCCTGCACACAATGAATGTCTAAATATGTGATAAGTTTGCAGCACCATTGTGGATATCTGCACTCAGATTCCAAGTATCTGAATTATCCATTGCCACTGCCAGAAAGAGTGTTCTTTTCTCTTTATGTTGGTTAAAATGCACTTCTTCCATATTAGATTCAGGCTTTCCCAGTCGATCTACACATTTATAGTTCCAGGATTAATCCATATAATTCACAGTTAAGCCAGGAAATTGCCAAACTGACCTTCCATTCAGCACTCACATCACCAGCTGTGCTAGCCTTTTGTGCTGGCAGCCTCCTGAATTTGATGTCAGACTTGGGTCTCTTACCCTCCTTTTCGAAGTGTCTCATAGCCTGTATAAGATATCTCAGCCAAGAGTGACTAGGAAGGTCTTGGGCTGTTATATTGCACTGGAGTTGCTGAGTTTTCACCCACAGCAGTCAGTGTGTATGCAGGAGGTAACAGTTTCTCAGTTAAAAAACTTCTCTGAGAGACATGCTACATACAATCTTAGGTGTCTTCAAGATACAGAAGAACTTTTGTCTTCCACAACCCAACTGCCAAAAAGGGAAAACATGTGTCTTAACTGAGTGAAAGAAAGAGAAACAGCTTCATTATCAAATTAGTAATTTCAAGAGGAGCAGATACAATGGAGGCAAACAGCAAAAGCTTTCAATTATTTGAATCTTTTTATTGAAAAGTGCCTGTTTGCAAACATTTTTACACTAATGTTTTGCCTTATCAAGCTTCAATAAATACCAAAAAAAGAAAGAAGAGAAATGGCATTGGTCTTTCATTCTTTACATGAAATTGTATCCTCTTGGTAAGGGTAGACTGCTACCCTTTAAGAGAACTATTCTGAGTATCTTGAATTCTCTTCAATAAATAATGCATAAAACTACATGAAAAAAGGCATGTGGTTGAATGCAAATAACCCCCCAAATCCTCAAATGGAATTCTACTCTCCAGACTTCATATACTCAAAATTGTCACTCGGCACTTTTTGCCTCCTAACTGTGGTAATTCTGGCAGTTTTTTGTTAGGAGAATAAGATGCTAACTCTGTCACTTGACTATGGAGGAAGGAAATAATGTAGTTAGAATAGGAGTAATGAAAGAAAAGTAATAATGAGAAATATTGAAAGAACGTGTGTGTATGTGTGTGTAAGAGTTGATTTATACTGTGGGAAAAGGAATGCAAGCACAGCCTAACTTTGTGTATTTCATTTTAATGCAAAAGTAAGGATGCAGCAGTAGATATACTTTTCAGGGTATAAATGAGCATGGCTTAACTTCAAATATCCTAGCTGTGAGTTGGCTGTATGTTCTAGCCTGGGTTGTTCCCATTGTTCCCCTGCACCTTGTGTATACCCATGTAGCCATAATTACAGCCACTAGGTAGAATTAAGGATTCCATAATTTCATGTTAAAATGGAGCTCTTTCAAAAGTCTCCCCCAAACTCCTGTCTGTTTTCACTAATGTTTTCCATGCTAGGTGTTTATGGAAAGTCTGCCTTCTAGTGGTTTTCAGTTTATAATTCATTCAGCCATATTAAGGAGAACAAAAGGTGTGTGTTTGGACAAAAGGCAACAGAATTGTGCCTTTTTACAAAATGGATAGCTGAGATGCTCTTGTACCTGTATGCTTTGAAAAATTCTATTAATTATTAAATAAGAACAAATCTTTGAAGGTCTTTTAAATGCAAAGACACCATCTCTGGTTCTAGAAACCCCTGAGTCAAAATCCCAGGGAGAACATAGCTGAGAAGTATCTCTTGTCCTGTTCTCACACCTTCCCTCACTGCCTGCAGTTAGCCACTTTCAGAGAGGAACCTGCACTTTGACTGACACAGCTGCACTACTGTAACCAAGAGGAATTACTGTGTTCGAACTGTGGCCATGGCTTTTTACTGTATTCATGAGAGGTCAGTCAAATCTGGGCAAGTTATGTACCTTCAAAACCCAGAAGTATGTTGAAAGCTGGTGATTAAAATTCTCTGAAAAGTTCATTAGCATTGACCATGAGTCATCATCAACATTTATACATTTTGGCAAGACCAAACCTGCTTTGCTCTGTTCAGGCACAGAAGAGGACTTGCTGTTTAGTTCATCTTCACTGTACCTCAGTTCCACATCTGGAACTAGAAGATAACACCACTTGCCTCAGAAGCAGTGGGTACGTGGTTTAGTGGGAGGTGTCCCTGCCCATGGCAGGGGGTTGGAACTAGATGATCTTAAGGTCCTTTCCAACTGTAACTATTCTGTGATTCTTTAATTGTGTGTGACATCTTGTATGAATGTAGGCTTACTTGGGACTATAGGTGAGATCATGGAAGGAAGAGGTCAGGTACCTTCATTTACCATGGAGTACTCACTGGGACATGTGCAGATAGCATAGAGCTGTAACTTTACACCTTAGCTTTTCTCACAGGAATCAATTTCTCTGCCTATACTTGGTCATGCAAAGTCATAGACAACAGCCATACAAACTTATGGAGCAAGCTAGAATCACAGAATGGTTTGTGTTGAAAGGGATCTTAAAGATCATCTAGCTCCAACCTCCTGCCACATTCATACCATTTTATTCAGTGATGCATTTGAGTGATGATTGGCATGAGGTCCCCTACTGAATATTGAGAATGAAATAAAAGTTTAAATGACAAGTCATCCTGTCACCATGACATTATTTTCCAATCCTTGGTATTTGGTATGTTTTCAAGATACTGCATGAAGCAATGGCTTTAGACCAGATGTGTTGTTTTGTAATAATATCTCATGTATCATAATAATATATCATATATGCAAAAGAACTGAATTCAGATGACAAAACTAATCTTTATTTTTGCTGCTATATTTTGAAAATTTTATGGGTTTTTTTTCAGCACATTTTTGCATAGAAAATAACTGCCAAAGCCCTATTTCAGTGTACTTAGAAAACAGAATCATTCACTTGCTAAGTACAAGTCATGTGACTGTGTATCTGCTTTGCCTCTGCTAACAATTTCCTTTCATGAACAGTGAAAAAGCTAGGAAACTGATCAAAATAAAAAGAGTGATTTAAAAAAAATTAATAATGTTGTCAACTGCAAATACTGCCTCTTCTTCCATTAACAAAATCAAAACTAAAGCTATGAAGTTTGAGGCAATGATTTAATCTCTCTGTGATATAGCTATCGTGGCATATACTTTCTAGTATTATTATTTAAATCTCCTTACTACAAGAGCTATAATAGGAAAAACTTATGTGTGCAAATTATTGGTAAAAATTACTTCTACTTTGAATATGAATAGGGATCTAAAAGCTTTGTATGGACAGTCTTAATTTTTCATCTACAGCTAGACACAAATCTCTTACTTTTTATTGCTGATAGAGAAGTACAACTTCTCAAAATATGCAGCAGCCTGTGTGGCATGTCACACTGGGGCTTGGACTGAGGGCAGGGCACCTGTAAAAAAGAAAAGGCACTTGTAAAGTTTTCAGTTGTAGTTAATGAAGCTGTATGTCCCTTGTGACAAAATTCAATATCACCACTCAGCCCTGCAGTCACACAATGCTTGGAAGCAGCTGTCAAAATGGCAGACACAAGGGACATTATAAATAGGTCAGTGAAACAGGCAGCAAGTTCTCTTTCCTTCCTCTTTCTTCCCTGCCACCTGCAAATCCTTGCAGCCTGAAAGCATCAATTACTGGAATAAAAATACAGACCTTAAAAAGGCACCAAGTAAAGATATATCACTACTTTAGATTCCTCTATATTATTCAGGGTCTAAACCATTTAACTTTCTGTGCTTTTTCTCCTGCCACACACCACAAATGCCTTTAGTTCTAGGATGCTACAATTAACTTGCGTGGTCTAGATAAGCTTCCCATCCCAGACTGGGGCATTCATTGTTAGGGTTCTAAATATTACATGAAGATACCCTACATCCTTTTGGCCTTCTGTAGGGTCCTGAATTCTTTATCTTACTGTCTGAGAAGGTGATGTATTTACATTAATTGAAATGATGATTATGTGCAACTGAGTCACATGATACAGGAGTCGAAGGTTCTTTTGGTTTATTATTTCCAATGTGTTGCTTAATCTGTCATGAGGTAGGATGTATCTTCTATTAATTTAAGCCACTACTAGCACCATGAATATGTTCTGAATAAGCAGAGAGCTGATATCTCCTTCTTGGGTTTAAGCCTTAATGAAGCCCAATGATAACTGATAATTCAGATCTGTGGGCAAACATTTTGGAGCCTTCGTTCTATATAGCAGCTGCCCATGATCTTCCCAAACAGTGTGGGTTCCCCTTAGGAAGAGGATTACCATTGTAAGATGTAAGAGGAGGCTACCTCATAACAACATTCACCACACCTGTGAATTTAACCAGGGAATACTTGTAAAGTATGAACTGAGAAGATGATATCTACTAGAGCTCTGGGGAAATCTGGATATAAGCAACCAACCATTCAGAATTATAATCAGAAACTCAGGAAGAGAACAGGTCATCAACAGAGGAGGATCTGAAGTGGCAGGAGTTCATTCTCATTCTTGCTGGTACTTCAGGCATGAGTAGAAGTTCAATATGGATAAAGTATAGTGGTTAGTTGCAATATGTTGTATGGAAAATTGATAGAGGAAACAAAGGGGAAGCATGGGAGAAAGAATAACAAAACTTAACTTAGTATTACATACACTTTTAAGGTATCCTTACTAAGAGTAAACAATTACAGAAGAGATAACAACCATAATGCTTGCAGGAGTTCAAATACTGTAGGTTTGGGAAACTGAGTAACAATGATGAGAAGGAAGGAAGCTACAGTTGAAAGTATGGAGATACTCACAGTACTGGAATCCCTCTAAACAATACTCACCAAGTGTCTTCACCCAGACATCTCTGAGAGAAAGTCTAAACAGTAAAAGGTACAGGGACAAGAATGTGATAGGGACCTTGAGCTCCCACATGTAAATCCAACATCAGCCAAAAGGGTTTGACTTGAAACAGTGACTAGAAATGATGGAAAATAATGTCTAATTCAGAGTAGTCATACTTAGTAAGAGCAAGTAAATGTTAATTTCATTTTGTCAAGAGAATTTATACATGTACATTTAGGACTGGAGCAATTGTGAACAAAGAGCCATTCTTATTCTTTTGCATGTTATGTGAGCCGTATTCCTGAAACTCTTGTGCAACATTTGTCTCAGCTGATCTGTCAGTAACTGAAGCTGTGAGACAGCCTTTCACAAAAGGCTTCATTTCTTCTTATTAGCTCCCATCATGTGATTAATATGTAAATTAGATGCCTGGGGCTCCACTTCCTTCTTCAGCTGATGAGCAGAGTAACATTGAAACAGATGAAACATTGCAGAAGTGTTTTCTTCTTACCCTACTATAAAAAAAGTGTTCTGAAATTCACTAACAGATACTTGCTGTTTACTCCAACTCCATACACACAAAGACACAGTAAAAGCCTCCTGTTTACTTGTCAGAAAAGCCAGATTCCTTCTTTCCTCCTAAGTGTTCCTTTTATATAATTAATGACAATAAATATTCACAAGTATCACTCACTGTTGGAGTAGTATTGTATTCCTTGTAGGATGTTAGCCGTTTTCACTTTACAAAAGTAATTTTTGAAGTTTTCTTTTTAACTCTCTGGGGGGAGGAAAATCTTGCTCAATAGTAGAAATCTATCCAGAAAGAGTGCTATGCACGTTCTCTGTGCCAAGACTCTTGGTTTCAGTGCGTGCAAGTGCCCTTTTTTTGCCATGCAAAGCCCTAAATTATGGGACTTTGAAAAAGGAAATGGGTCACTTGGGTTATCAGGAAATTGCCTCAGAAGATCCTTACAGTTTTTTGAAACGGAAACAGAAAACTGAAAAAAAATGGGTGTTTTAAAGCTTAGATTGTCTCTTTACTAGTCCCAGGATATTCTCTGATAAAGGAGTCCCTGTGGACACAGAATCATAGAATCATAGAACAGTTAGGGTTGGAAAGGACCTTAAGGACCTTAAGATCATCTAGGTCCAACTACCTTCCCATGGGCAGGCTCATCTCACACTAAACCATGTCACCAACTCTGCCCAACCTGGCTTTGAACACCGTCAGCCATGGAGCATTCACAACTTCCCCGGGCAACACATTCCAGTGCCTCACTACCCTCACAGTAAAAAATTTCTTCTTCGTATCCAATCTAAACTTCCCCCGTTTAAGTTTGAACCCGTTACCCCTTGTCCTATCACTAGAGTCCCTAACGAATATTCCCTTTTCAGCATCTCTATAGTCACTCTTCAGATATTGGAAGGCTGCTATGAGGTCTCCACGCAGCCTTCTCCAGGCTCAACAGCCCCAACTCTCTCATCCTGTCTTCATAGGGGAGGTGCTCCAGACCCCTGATCATCCTCGTGGCCCTCCTCTGCAATTGTTCCAATAATTCCATGTCCTTTTGATGCTGAAGATACCAGAACTGCAGACAATATTCCAACTGAGGTCTCACAAGAGCAGAGTAGAGGGCAGGATCACCTCCCTCAACCTGCTGGTCACACTGCTTTTGATGCAGCCCAGGATACAATTAGCTTTCTGGGCAGCAAGAGCACATTGCCAGCTCATGTTCATTTTCTCATTGACCAACACCCCCAAGTCTTTCTCCACAGGGCTGCTCTGAATCTCATCTCTGCCCAGTCTGGAGCTGTGCCTGGCATTGCTCCGACCCAGGTGGAGGACCTTGCACTTGGCATGGTTAAACTTCATGAGGTTGTCGTCAGCCCACCTCACAAGCGTGTCAGGGTCCCTCTGGATGGCATTCCTTCCCTCCAACGTAACAACCAAACCACAGAGCTTGGTGTCATCTGCAAACTTGCTGAGGGCGTACTCAATCCCACTGTCCATATCACCAACAAAGTTGTTGAACAAGACCTGTCCCAGCCCTGATCCCTGAGGGACACCACTCATTACTGGTCTCCAGCTGAACACTGAGGCATTAAGCATAGATCTTTGTGTGCAGCCATCCAGCCATTTCTTTATCCACCAAGTGGTCCATTTATCAAAGTGATGTCTCTGTAATTTAGAGACAAGGATGTCATGTAGGACAGTGTGAAACGCTTTGCATAAGTCCAGGTAGATGACATCAACTGCTCTACCCCTGTCCATCAGTTCCATAGCCCCATCATAGAAGGCCAACAAACTGGTCAGGCAGGATTTCCCCTTAGTGAAGCCATGATGGCTGTCACCAGCCACCTTGCTGTTTTTCATGTGCCTCAGCGTGCCTTCCATTCGAATTTGCTCCAAGATTTTGCCAGGCACAGAGGTGTGGCTGACTGGTCTGTAGTTCCCTGGGTCATCCATTTTCCCCTTCTTGAAAATGGGGGTTATATTTCTCTTTTCCAGTCATCAGGAACTTCACCGGACTGCAAAGATTTTTCAAGTATGATGGACAGCGGCTTAGCAACTTCATCTGCCAGCTCCTTCAGGACCCACAGATGGATTTCATCAGGTCTCATGGACTTGTATACATTCAGGTTCCTGAGATGGTCTCGAACCAGATCCTCTTCTTTCTCACAGTCCCTGTGTCTGCCTTCCAAAACTTGGGTGGTGTGGTCAGAGCATTTGCCAGTGAAGATTGAGGCAAAAAGTCATTATGAACCTCAGCCTTCTCCAAATCCAGGGTAGCCAGTTCTCCAGATAGCTTCCAAAGAGGGCCCACATTGTCCTTAGTCTGTCTTTTATTTGCAATGTACCTATAGAATCCTTTCCTGTTATCTTTAACATCCCTACCCAAGTTTAATTCTAAGTGGGCCTTAGCTTTCCTAACCTAGTCCCTACCTTCCCAGACAACATCCCTGTATTCTTCCCAGGCTGCCTGTCCTTGCTTCCACCTTTTATAAGCCTCTT
>JASSUY010028619.1:12143-101868 GCA_032466535.1 Forpus xanthops | reverse complement strand
GTCCTTGGCCAGCCTAAACATTCTAAGCCATAACTATAAACACTGGTGCTATCAGCACTGTTCCCAAGCTGAAAATCAAAAACACAGTGCTGCACCAGATACTATGAAAAAGAGAAAAATTACTGCAGCTGCTGAACCCATGACATGATGTTACCAGGTCCCTCAGTGGTAGAGTGGTGGTCAGCTCATTCTTCCTAGTAGGGAGCAAGGAAAGAGCTTCTTGGAGGCCCTGGGCCTGGAAGAAAAAATAAGCTCAGCATTCAGGGACTGACCATTTTCTCTTTTTTCTTTTTTCTCTTTTTATGGATATTTTTGTGCCTTCCAGTTGTCGTAATTGATTATTCAGAGTGCTTCCCCACTGAAGGGTAGTGCTTGGACCACACTGGTGTGTCTCCCCCTCATGCTCAAGTCACCTGCTTATTTTGTGGATCCCTCAAATGGCTATCATCACAGGAGACAAGTATTTGGGACCAGATTACAAAACTGTTTGAAGAAAGGATGGTTTTTGTAATTCCCACCTCTGGGGTTGCGGATGGACACAAAGCACTTCATAGAATTTCCTTTTTTTTTTATCCCTCCCCCAAAAGGGAACATTCTTCTATAAGCTATCATCAGCTTTATTTTGTTTATCTTTTATTTCTTTTACATAAAATACGTTAAAGCCATAAATGTTAAAAAGGTAAGTAAATTTCCTTGAATTAATATAATTTTCTACCAAAACTAAACTGAAAATTTGAAGGAGCAAAGTGAGCCAAACACAGCAAAATACATATGGACAAACATAGCACTGTCTTCACAGCACATGTAAGGAGATTTGCTTGCAGTGTGATCCATGGCTATTTTTTATCTTGATGGTGACATTTCAAGCCTAGATAGGTTATTGGCCAGCGCTGTGAGGTTTGAGTGTGCCAGTATGGGCTGGTGTGGCGTATAGTTTATATAGCACTGACACCTAGTGGCAGGAAGCAATATGAACTCCAAGTTGCAATAAAGTTAACAGGGCTGCCACCAGCTGCTTGCTCATCTCATTCGTAGTGTTTTCGTGTCTTCCAATACATGCAGCGTATTGGAAAACTAAACAATCGTGGAGGATTTCGAGCTTCTTAATATTGCCACGTGATAAATGTTAAGTGATAATTATCAGCTGATCATAATAAAAGCCAAAGAGCAGCTGTTAAATGCTAGTTAACCTCGGGGAGGGAGGGAACAAAACTAAAGATGGAAATTGAAATTCAAGGCATTCCTTTCAGCTCTGTCATCTTTTCAAAGTAATTTTCAAGAAAAAATGTGTGTCCTTATAAAATTGTTAAGCACCAATACAACTTTTGGAAATGCTGCAATGGAGGTTTCTCTTCTGCTCCCTCCTTCTTCTCATTAGGACTCAATAATGGTAAGAGATTCATAATCTTTCCTTCTTAACCCTATTTATGATTCCAGTATCAGTGCCAAAACCAACAGCTTAAGGTCATGGGACATCCCACAAAAGGCACTAAAACTTCGTGGGGTATTTTTAAATGAAATTTGCAGTGCTTTCTATTTGCACTCTGGAGTTTGAGATGTGAGGGCTTACATTTTCAGGACTAAGGTTTTATTTTCTGTACATTCTCTTTTTTTCCTCAGTAAAATCTAGTGCTGATGCGCTCATTTGGTTCTATGAGCTGGGATCTCCTGAGAGCTGCCAGCTCCTGGGAGCATCACAGAAGACCTGCAGCTTGGCTGCACTGAGCATCTGGAGACATGTAAATCTCCACATACTCAAACCCATTCTGGAATCTTGGATTCCTGTATAAGGCAGTCACATCACTCATGGCCCAAAATAATAGTGACCCTGAATAGCATCTCACTTTTCGTGAGTGTATGCGTATAAGTTCTTTAGATAAATCATTCACATGTATTGTTTCGTATTACTAGTCTCAGTAAGCAACAGTTTAAACTCTCTGTGAACTTGCCACATTTGTATAAGACAACAGCTATTTCCTGATAGGCAGAGCTTGTAATTCTTTGGTATCTGCTAGAGGGCAACATCTGTTCAATAATATCTTCCTTTTCTGTGTGACTAAGGTCTGTAACACTGTTACAGTGAGGAGGAAGCACACAATAATTACATAGAGAATTTCTGTGCTTGTTAGAAGGTAAATAAGAAATAACGCTGTGAGATACATAGAAGGCAGAACAACAATAATGGCCAGCGATCCTGATTGTATTTATATGAGAAGATGCTGTCTTACCTCTTCACATTAGACAAGTATTCATCTGGTAGTTGTATGCACAGACAAGTGTTTAACCTGATCATACAGACTGCAAATGGACCATGCAAGTAAGTGAAATTCTGCAGAAATGTAGCTTACCTGCCATGGGCATTGCAGTAAACACTGCTCTGCTGCTGCTGCTCCCTGAAGTATGGTGACTAAATAGCTGAGTTTTTCACAGAAATTTAATACCTTTGCAGTGGGTCTTGTAGTCATTTGGAGGTGTAAAATCATTCATTGTAAACAGTGCTAATGATTAAAGTAGAACACCAGAGAACACATGTTCTGTGCAAGTAAAGAGGTGTTTATTGACCAAACCATAGAGAGAAAGAGGATTTGTAATCAGGTTTAACACAAGTATAGGTCTGTCCACAAATTCAAGATCAAAGAAATGAAAATGTCTGCAGTTCTTTTCACAGTTCATAAATTTTATACAGCGTGGGGTGCAACAAATGCATGTTAGGTAATATACTTAATTTTCTATCTTTATTAGCATCTTCGACTATTATCTTCTGCCAAGCTGATTCATGTTAGATAGCATTGCTTTTATAATATTTGATCATTTATGAAATTTGGGAATAAGTCTTTGTTCTAGAACATGCTCACATGCTGGTAAATGGTTAGTATACCCATCAGGGTCATATATTTTATGAGCACTAAGATCTGCAAGAAAGAGAGAAATCCACCATGGAAATAATTCAAGAGAGAAATAGTAGAAATAACTCAGTTCCTTTTATTAAAAAACATTTGTCACCACCACATCCTTTAAAACTAATATACAAGTGTGGGTGCATTTAGCAGAGCATGAATTTGATAAAACACAAAACAGGCACCGACATAAGCAAGTGAGTTCTTTCACTTATGCAAGTAGTCTAATTGAATGCTTTAAAGGATATGGGCCCTAGGGAATGTGATGAGTGGTTTAATTAGTTTTAAGCCATCATATTTAATCAAACACTGTGCATTTTTAAACCGTTACATTCCAGGAAGGGTGTTTCAGATTTTGCTTATGAGGCTTTGGAGCTCTAGATTCAATGTGAAGCAAATCTCTTTAATTGACATCACCAGACCCTAAAACTAACTGATTATTCTCAAAGTCAAACCTTAGAATTAAACTCAGCTTACAAGAAGAAAGAGCCATTAGACATTTCAGAGCTAAAATTTTAATTGGGATATGGTTCATCTGCAAAGCAGGCAAGAGTTCATTCCACTTATCCCTATGATAAAAGCTCCAAAAGGCATACATGATAGCATAATCAGCAAAACTAAGGAAATACATCTATAATGATTAATTTCACTTTGCTGAACAAATTTTTGAATCAGAGCTGCTATAGGACAACTGAAATATTTGGTTTACATTTTTAGAACTTCATTAAACACTTAGCAAAATAATGACATCTTAACCTCTTACGGTAGTGCTAAATAAGCTCCAATCAATGTAAAGACAAAAGAAGGAAACAGGCGGTCTCTATGTTGTGATTTTTTTATTAGATGTAAGTAACAGCTTTCTTCACTTTCTATGGGGAAGCAGCACACTTGCAAACAAAGAAGCAAATCAGCTTCTTTGAGCTGTGTGCTTTGCTGTGTTAAGCAGGTTTGAGCTTTGCTATATAACCAATGGGGCAAAGTCTGATTCTTATTTGGTCACAGGGACTCTTGTTAGAGGCTCCACACAAGATGTTAAGAGAATCTACAGCAGATTCTGTGTCCAAGATAGACTACATCTGTGTGGGCAAAGGAGCTCCTACAGACCTGCTAGCTTCCTTTATTAGGTGTATGCCTGTTTTTCAGCACTCCTGTGTGGCATCCCATGGGGCAGCTCTTTGGTCTTGGAAATAACCTCTTATTGAAATAATCTGGGTATGTCACATCTCTTAGTGACATTATTGTGCTTGTTCAGATTAAGGAAAGTGTTCTGAACATTTCAGGTCACTTTTGACATTCTCCTCTCAAACTGCATGGGCAAAATGCATACTTTTTTAACAAGCATGGATATAATCTTAAAAAGCACTCTATCTACCTTTGTACCAAAAAGGTATCATAGATTCCAGGAAAAGTCTTTCAGGGAAGTGTCTCTTTGTTAAACAGTGATTGCCACAAAATTTTGAATCATGAGATCTTGCAGTTTTAAAAAGTGGGGGTGTTTTTTCTTCATATTTATAACAATTCTAAATAGTGAATTAGTTTTAAAGATTCTGCACTGTCTATAAGAGAAACCAAGAAGCAGTTGTTTTACTTTACCTAATAGATGGCTTCACCATTCTTAAGTACTTTGGAATAACATGGTTATCAGCCTTCAGTCTTTCTTAATTGCAATGGTAATATTAAGATAAAACATAGAAGCCCTGACAGACTGGAGCCTCTTTAAATAGTCCTAGTGCAATCATAGTCCTTGCCTTAAGTAGATTGCAATCTAAATAGCATGGCCAAGGAAATGAAGGGAGGCTAAGGGAAAGGTAAGGTGATTTGCACTGTCACCCAACTCATTTGTAGTAGAGCTAAAAATGTTCTTCTCAGTGCCCTCAGATCTAGGTAGAGGTTTTCTTGCCACTGACAGATTTAAGGTTTGCTGTCTCGCGGTTCTTCTGATCTAGTCTCAGGATTTACAACATCACAGTAAAATTTATAGTGATTGTTTGTACCCCTGGAAGGACTTAACGTATCAGATTTTAAAACTGCCGGAGTCTCATATGTGGGAAAGCTATACTGGGTCAATTTTAGGTGTGTCTAAAATTGCATCAGTCAATTCTCTACCTAGTACATAAAATAGGATGAGTAATTTCCAAAAAAAAAAAAATCTCCTAAGCCATTTTGGGTTTTCTATATATGTGGAATATCCAGTACATGGTGGTAAGCCTGTGGGCTAAATGTTTTGCTGACTTCTGTTAAAATAAAGTGAAATCATTCCAGGTTCATGACTTCATGATAGACTAGTGAAAAGCTCTCCAGCAAAATGGTTTCTTTTTTTTTCTATAAAAGCTGATCCATCAGAATTATAATGTTCTTTGGAAAGAATTCAAACAGGCAAGAAATTACAATGTTCTTTGGAGAGAATTCAGAACAAACAAGAAAGCAAGCAAACTTTTGCTGAAAATCATTTTGGTTTGCCTGATTTCTCAACATTCTGTGGTCTGCCTTTTAAAGAAGCTGAGAGCATGGAGCCCTGGCAGTGCCAGTTCTGCAGCTCCCAGGCAGGCACTTCTTCCATTAGTACAATTTACTCAGGCAGTGGGTTATCCTCTCAGCTTAGGGTGGAGACAAAGAGCACATAGAAAAGGAGTAGACCCCCTTACTTGCCTAGCTGGGGAAAAGGGGTGTCACTTGCCTATAAATGTGTCTTTAGACAAGGAGATACAGATGTGTGCAGCAAAGTTCTGGCCTGTGATCCTTGCTTTTTTTCCTGAGTCACCTTCATTCACCAATGAAGAGCACCTTTAATGCCTTTTTTTTTTGCTTATTTTTCCCCATGGCACAGCAAAAGCATACATAAGAAATCTCTACATGTTGAAATTAGCTTCCTCCCCCTCCTCCCCAGAGGTCTGTCCAGTGACACGTTTGCATGTTAGAAAGAGAAGGAGATGATACTACAATATTGTTCACTCAGATGCAATTCTGATTAAGTAATTCTGTTGGTTAGGGGAAGTCTGTGTCAAAGATGCTCAGTAGTAGGAAGGTTTGGGACTTGTTGTCAACCACAGAACGCTGCAGACTTCTGAAGAAGTAATATCTGGGTAAGGCCCAGATATTTCATGCTACCTATGGAAGGAGACTTTCCTGAAATACAGGTACTGTGGAGTCAGCTGTAAAATGTTACTTCATACTGAGCCTATCTGAAGTTCTGACCAAAAGATCACAAAAGCTTGCAGAGACCAAGGCTATAGCTTGCAGTGCTGAGGAGATTTCAAGGTAAAAGAAATTGGGTTCCTGCTGCAGTGAGCTCTCCATCCCCTGCTATCCCCTGCTATGGAGACAGTTCAACCTGTCTTCTTTCTTAACTGGACAATTTACCTTGTGCCTCTTTGAAGCACAGTACAGAACCTGAAACATTTTTGTTGTGGTTTTCTTTGTAGTCCCTTGATTTTAAGTAAAGAAGTAGAGGTACCGTAATTTTCTATTTCCCAGGTTTGGCAACCACCTTGGAATATGCATCACTTCAGCTGCTAAAAAAAAAAACCAAAACCAAATCTGTTTCGTTAGTAACAAATTGATCTTGTGGCAATGAGTTCAGGAATTCATAAGACTGAAGTTTTTCTGCAAGGGAAGTTACTCTTGGGTGGACATGGGTGCAGAAGCAACCTCATCGAGTACAGAGCTCCAGTAGTTCATTCTTGGTAGTGAATGTATAGAAGATGATGAAGGTTGGGAGCTGTGGCCTTTTGGTGAATGTTATGATGAAAAGTGTCTGCTTGATGTTACACTGAATATAGTGAAGGTTACTTATGAGCATTTTACTGTGTTTTGTCAGGCATGATCCCTACAGTTTAAGAGGCACATAAACTGAAAATAACAAGAGGTGTACTGAGAGGCAGATTTTGCTTGAAGGAATTGAAGCCTACTGAGGAAGATGGCAGAAAAACCTACAGGTTTATTTCACTTCACTCCACTTACATTCCTTCCCTTTCTGTGTATGGATTCACACCTGGGATCAGACACAGGCTCTCAAATTAGTTAATGAGTCAAATCCACACTTCCTAAAACTGGAGTTTGGATTCAGCCTGTCAGGTTTGCTAATGACAACAAAGTTGGCCAGTGCAGTGCTCAATTGCATTTCCATTGGTTACATCTATTTCAAAGGCAGGACACCCCCACAGTCCATCTCTCCAAGATGTCCGTTTTGTAGTGCTCAGATGCCTTTTTTTGCTAGGATTTACTATAAAGAATGGAAAAAAAATTGTTTGCATAAACATTTCTCACTAACAGTCTGTATCTCTGTTCATACCTTCCTTGTTTAAGAACCTCAGAGTTGAACACATCTTCTGACAATCTTCTTAAATGTGGGGTCAGGAAAGATTATTCTTTTGGTCTCTTTCAGTCCTTAAAAAAAAAAAATAAAAATAAAAGAATAATAATTTCTGTGGCATTTGCTGCTGCACCTACCTGATACCAGCTCTGGGAAGCAGTGACCTTCTCAATGCTCACCACTCTGTCAGGTCACTCAGGCCTCAATTCACAAACATTTAATTCTCCCCAAGGGCATGAGATGTATGGATGTATGCAGGCACTAAATATTAACAGTTTGCCTGAGTTCCATGCTTAGCACAGAACTTAAAACCTCTGGAGATTTGTCTCTGTAGCTTCCTAAGATGTCATGAATGAGCTTTCTCTAACGCACAAGGCTTTGGCTTCACAGATGTTCAGACTTGTCAGTTGGAGGCATTTCTTTACTGAAGATTGTCAAACACTGGCAAAGGCTTCCGGGAGAGGTGGTCAATGCCCCAAGCCTGTCAGTGTTGAAGAGGCATTTTGACAGTGCCCTTAACAGCATACTTTAATTTGGTCAGTTCTGAATTGGTCAGTCAGTTGGACTAGGTGATTTTTGTGGGTCACTTCCAAATGAGAGTCTATTCTATCACTATTAATATCATGAAAGTCTGTTAATTTTAGCTTCAGAGGAGCTGTATTAGGCAAAATGTGCATCCTGCGTATTTTCTCTACTCTGTATTGGCCATTTAATTTCCCATTCTCACCTGTTCCCAGAACTTTGCACTCTGAAGTAGACCATTTCACCTGGGTTGCACTGCCACAATCCAAAAGCATGAGCATCTCTCTTCAGCTGCTTTGTTTTACCCTCAATCCCATTGAAAACCTCCCTTGTTTAACATACAGCAAATTCTAGATATACTTGAAAGGATGGGGGAGAGAAAGCTAATTGTGAAAGCCACCTGGCATTTGATACATAGATGACCCCTTCATCCATCTCCACATCAAAGACAGATAATAGCTTTGTCATGGTAATCTTGCTTTGCCGTTCTCTCTCCACCCCCAAAATTCAGCAGAGCTACTTGCAAGCTAAGGTGAGAGAATTTAACCCAGGTTTTTGCATCAGCCTTCTATGAGATGAGTCTGGTCAAAATTTAGATCTACTGTTAGGGTAATATGGATTTGCTTGATCTTCATCTCGTTACAAAGAGCTTTAGGTAAGCATCCCAGAGTTGTAAGAAATGTATCAAATAATTTATAGAAGAAATTTATTCAGTAAAGAAATCGTGCAAGTCAGTAGATCTACAAAGGGTTAAATTTGTCTTCCAGGTACTAGCCAGAATTCCTAGCCAAGATTTGGGGATACCCATAGGATTTTGAATTCTCCCTGGGGCTTGAAGTGTTTTTGTGCCTTTGCTTTTGGATTTGACCTTGAAGCTAAGTCTCGTCATGTTTGCTGCTTCTTCCTGTTCTTTCTGAATGCCACTTGCTCAGCCCTTTTGAGTCTATGGCCTATCTTTTTATAGCAGTTGACAGAGCTATTGGTCACATTTGATGCCCTTCTCTCAAAAGATACTGAGGACCAGCAATTTTCATTCTCCTGCTTTTATTATAGCTCTGGGTATAGCATCCAGATTGATTGGATGGGGGAGACTCATACATTGTCAAGCCAAGCAACTTTGGTTGTAGTTCTGCCCTAGTATAGCTGTCTGTGTATTAAAAAGGATGTCAAGTGCATTTATGGTTGAACTGTGTACTTATTCCTCACAGAGGTGCATAGTAATTTCTTGTCTCCCAGAATCATGTGGCCCTTCAATATAGAGACAGGTACTGCCCTCCTCACTGGGAGTAGAATTTGGACCAAACTTGCATTTTTAAAAGCTGCTGGAATAGGTGACAATGCAAGTATCTATTCTGAAAATAAGGCTGCTTGTGGAAAGGGAACGTGCCATACAGAATTTTTGCTTTGTGTGATCTGATGTGGCACAGCATCTAAATGCCTTCTGTACAGTAGTGTGTCTCTAAGTGGATACACAAAATTGTATATGGTGCAAGACTGTGGAAAGCTTAATTTGCATTCATTGATACTACCCATTGCATGAAGGTCTTTGCTAAATTAGTTGTACTAACATATTACCTAATAGCCAAGTAGAAATGGGGCTGCAGTGTGGAAGGTGCCACACAGAAAACCAGCAAGAAGGGAACATCACAGCCCATTCCAGTCAGCAGACTTGTGGCAGGATTTCAGTATGTGATGAGTTATTCAGGAATAATTGTTTAAGATGTGGGTCTGGAAACAAGTTAGCTGTCAATTCTCCTTTGATATTTAGCCTTAGCTTTCCCTATGGCTTTAGCCAAATAATTTTACTATCCTACCTCAGTGGGCCTATCTGTAAAAAGAGAGTTAACAGTCTATGAATTTCAAAGGAATGTTGTAAGGATTCATTGGTTACTCTTTCTGCTGAATATTTTGGAAAATAAAAGGTGCTGTTTAAGGATTACTGTTGTTTCCAAAGCATTTTTGTTTTGTGAATTTTCTCTGAAATACAATATTATTATGCTAAGAATATGCTATGGGCTTTTTTTAACATGCATTTTAAGTTGCCTGTGTGAAACACTATATAATTTGAGCTATACTATTAATTGCTCAAAGTATTTTGAAAAAGACTGAATTCAGAAACTCCCTCCCTAACTTGCAGTCTCCTAAAATGCCTCATTACGTAGCGATACTTAATCAAATTTAATCTCCAGTAAATCTCTGTGTGTCATTAAAATTCTGCTAAGTATAACTTTCACATTATTTCTAGGGAGCTTGAAATGGACAAAGTTTGGGATTTATTTTTCTTTAACGTGTTTTACTGAGGAAAGGAGAAATAATTTGATGGGCTTGTTTCACAAAGATAGAGCATTTAAAATCAGTCTGTCTAGCTAAACTAGGATAAAGTATTGTTGTCTGTGTTTCACACATACATTCTGTTTAATACTAGATTGTTTTACCCCTCTTTCCACTTTCATATGTCTTAAAATTTTTTTCCCATTCTGATGAAGTGGGGTTTATTTTTTCATGTTTACTACACAGAAATGAAAGGCAGCTGGTTTGGACACACTATACCAAGCTCAGTGGATGCAGTGGAGGGGCAGCAAGGATGATAACCGCCAAAAATGTTCAGCCTTTCTATGTGGAGCGCAGCGTGTGACTTGATTCTACACTAAGGTTTCTCATGGAATCCTAGCTCCCATGGAATCATGTGAACAGGCCAGAATCACAGCTGTTTGATAAGGTTTATTTTTAAGCACAGAAAGTGAAAAAGAATACACCAACCACACATAGTGGATCAAAGTGCTGTCACACAGAATGCTCTTCTGTATTTATTACTGATTTTAAAATATTAAGATTTAAGATCTGTGAGATTTTTTAGACAGCACATAATGAAACTGGCAAGAGGAACCATCTGATTCTTAAGTTAAATGTTGATCCTCTTAATGAGAATATGCCTTGCGTTTCTAAGCAGTTGCCATAAGCAACTAACCTGAGTCATAACAGATGAGGCTGGAGGCTGAGAACTCGGCTTGAGTGGAGAACTTCTCTTTACTGAAGCAGGCAAGCATAGGTCTCTCAAGGTGAAACTGGTCAATGCTGTGTGTCAGGCCACTGAAGATGTTTATGAGATGACTGTCAGGTATTGCTTTTCTAACTGTCCAGAAAGTATTCAGTAGCACTGCTCCAATTGACTTTTTGCTTCTTGTTCCACTAGTGAGAAGCTCCACAGGGAGCAACTGTAGTACCCACTGCAGTGTTTTCACAAGACCAAGACAGTAGATTTTGACTCAGATTCCCATTGTATAGACTTTACTCTGGTTTTAAGCTCCTGGTATTTCCTTTATTCTAGAAATTTCTGTGCCAAAGTGAGATGCAAAGTTAAAGAAAAGCTATGTGTTCCTTCCAGAGATTGATAGTTTTAAGATAGTAAAAACACCAAAATCAGTATATTCTGATAGCTTTCTGCTTTAAACCTTCTCATGCACACCAGTTTTCATTTAGATGAGAGTCCAGTCCAAATCCACCAAGTCCCCCCTGACTTTGCAGACTCCCACCTCTGTACTGAAATTTCCAGCAACCCAAGTGGACTTTACTGGTATTTTCTTTTTTGCATTTTTATTGTGAATGTTAACTTCCTGTAGGTTTCCCTGCACATACTTTTGCAGGGATTAAGTGTAATGGGCAAGGAAAGGGCAGCATGCTGGAGAGACGAAAGTGTCAGGGTAATGGCATACCCAAAGTGGAAAGGTTTCTGGAGAGGAAAAAGGTGCAGGAATCTCAGGAGACAGCCAGGCCTTGGGTTCAAGTGCTGTCTTCTGGGAGATCAACCCACATTTGCATCACACTGACCAAAACCATCGCCAGCTTAGAATGAGTGAAAAGGTCACATAAATGGTAGGTCAGGTATGCCCTTTTCCCTCCAGTAGCACCTTTTTCTTCAGCTTATTTTCCAGTGCACTGGCTTGTGTGGTGTCAGCATCAGCCTCCCCTTAGCTCCCTTCTCAGTGGAGGATGGCAGTGCATAATGATAGCAGGGCACTCTGGAAGGCTGAAAGGTCTGTATTTGAAAGTGCTTCTGGCTTGATTGGATCAGTAGGAAAGTTGCAGAGCGACAGATGACATAGAACAGAGGGAAGGGGCAAAAGTGCTGAGGAGCTGCCCATTCCCACTATGGATCAGTGCACCTCCATGCAACAGTGTTGGTGCATCCTCCAGCAAGATTCTGCCCTTTGGCTGCCCCTGACCATGAGAACTGTGAGCAAGAGCTGTGTGCAGAGGCTTAAGTGCAGAAACAAAGCTGCTGCTAGCAGTATGCTTTTGGTGTGGGGAATGGGGGAAGGGACATCCTGGGTAAAGAGAATGAACATTTACATGAATTAATCTCTGAAATCAGTGAATTGGTAAGAAGGAAACTGGCTATCTCATTACACAAATAGAAAGAAAGCAATTAATAAGCAAAACTGTGATCAGGAAAGAAATACTAGAAGCAATCTGTGAGAGAAGTTAAAAGGAGTCTATTAAGTGAAGGAAATGTGGTTCTGGGAATGAGGGGAACCTAAGGAGTATGCCTAACTACATGTGGACAGGGAGGGCATGACAGCATCCGCTAGAAACAGAGAATCTTCTATTTGGGCTTATATCCTAACAACATGTTTGGACATACTGATGGGGCATCCAATTGGTAGCTTCAGGAGTGTATCATTATAGTCAGATGGACCACAGCAGTGAATTTAAATTCTCATGAATTTTGGGCAGGGAGGGAGGAACTGGCTTGAGCTAGGTTTTAAATCGGACACAAACTCCATAGTCATTGAGTTTTTTTTGTCCTGCCATGACAAAAGCCAAGAGTGCTCTCTCCTGCACCTGCATTTATAAACACCCTGATAATTCTGTAGTGTTCTGCATGGTAAAAACTTACCAGGGCATTATGATGGAGCTGGTCTAACTTGGAAACTCAGATCCAAGTATTTTTATCAGATCATTTTAGACTTCATGAAATCCTGAAATATTCTCATGATTGTTAACAACTTTCAACCTTGGAGAACCATGTAAGGGACTTGAATTTGAATTTGAAAGTTTCAACTATTTTTATGCCATTGAAAGTTCAGGCCCCCCAAATCTGATAAGCTCTCATTCATACATATCCTCTTCTCCTCAGCAGCCAGTCCGTTACTGAGGGCTTGTTGACACCTCTTTGCCTGCTTATTTCAAACTTAATATACTAAGGTGTTCCTTTCTAACTTAGGTGATGTTTACACTGCTATATAACTCAGTTTTTCTGTGACAGCAAGCCCTTGGTGAGTGCAGACTAGGAGAATTACAGGTGACTAATTGCACAAAGATAGTAGATCCTTGTCATCATTTGATTTTGTCTCCTCACCCCATATGATTTCCAGATCAAAACCCTGAAGAGCTTAGCACAGTTTGAATCCTCTAACTGTGCTGCTGCAACCGTGTGACTGCCTGGCTGAGTAATTCCCTGCAGAAGGAAACAAACTGCATGTTACAAAACTCAACAAATACTATTTAAAACATGAACGAGTGGCAGGAGTATACAATGCCCGTGCCACTTTGCCTGAAATCTACTACTGCTACAGCTGCACAAAGGCTTGATTTTTGGTAGTAAAGTTAGTGATCGGAGGAAAAAGGATGGGTGGGGAGGGAAGGCTATCCAGACCTTTGACTTGTTTCCTTTCCCTTTCAACAACCCTTTGCCTCCAAAACTGGTTTCAGCTAGCATTTATCAGAATGAATGGTTCCTCAGAGGCCTCATTGAGGAGATAGGAATTTCTGCCTTGTGGAGGTAAGGAGCAGTTGGCTTCCCTACCACCATAAGCCTAATTCTGTTCTTACTGTTCTGCAGTGGTCTAAGACAGAATGAGAAAGAGTGGGCAGCTGGCATAAAATATGCAGGGATCCGCTAAATACACGCTTCATTTATAGGTAATATATGGGAGGGGGAGAAAGGGCAGATAAAACCCAATTGTTCCCATTATACAAAAAGCCTCATGCTGTTTTCAGGATGGTTAATTGCATTGATTGTTCCAACCTCTGTGTCTTCCTTTCATACGGGAGCTGGTCACTGAATTGCAACTTGTTTTTCGGCTGACTAACGGCGGAGGAGAAGGGGCTGTCTGGCACTGCAAGGCTGGATGTGTGTGTGTAGACTGTGTGTTTTCAGAGCACCACACTTAGGAAGGCTGCTGCTCAGTTGCCGAAAGCACAGCTGTTGCAGAGCAAGGGAAGGAGCCTGGCAGGAGTCTCTATCAGGTAGGAAAATGCACAAACCATAAGCTTATTCCTCCCTAATTTTATTTCTCCAAGTGGCAGTATTATTAGCGGGTAGCATTTGGGTTCATGAAGTCCTCTTTTCTGCTCATGGCAGTCAGACAGGGTTGCTGAGAGCAGCTGTGTGTGTTTGCCCAGAAGCCAGTGTGTATGAATGAGATCAATAGCTGTGCTAAAAATCACTCAGCCATCTGGGATTTGCAGATAGAGAACTGACTTGCAAATCCTACTGAAATTGAGACCTGCAGTAACTGCTGAATAACAGGACATGTAACGGAAGTGGTGTAGAAAGTTATCTAGAAGACCTGAAATGACCTAGTGGTACTTTTCTCAGCCCTCAATTGCAATGAAGCTTATGAAAGAGTGAGAAAATGCTGAGGTAGGGGAAAATTATGTTCTGCTGCTGTTTTGGGCATTTTTTTGTTTTCTTTTTTTGTCTTGTTATTGATACGTGGTTTTGAATGTACTGCAAGATAATAAAACCCAGCTATATTTTACCAGTACCTGGTAACTACCAAAATCAGTCTCTACACTTGCATGCATACTGGGCCAACCCTTAACCAAGCTGGAAAAGGGGAGAACCCAGGTGAAGGTAAGAGAAAGGCTCATTCCAAAAGACTGAAGGATGCAACTGCAGAGGATGTACTTGGAAGTGGAGTTAGATTTCAAGTCAGTGTAATGATTATTCTGTGCTTTGTGATTATGCAGAACTACAGCAGCTGTTAGGCTGTGAAGAGAAGCTAGGGATGAGCTAAGATCTGAGACTGGAAAGAGAGTGTAGAAATGATCTTCTGTAGGGTGAAGAAGACAGTGCATTCATAGCAGACTGGTGTACTTGCTAGTACCTTTTAGCTTGGATTTTATGTATGGAATTAGTCTTCACAGATTAGCAGGGATATTTTCTTGGTTTAATTCACATGAAGAAAAACAAGGTATGGGAAAGTGTCTTGTGGTCTTCTGGTCAAGCTTTTTCTAAAACATGGCCAGGAATGGAGAAGTTGGTTGCTGGCACATGATGACATCATTATAGACCTGCATAATTGTCAGTTGAATAGATATGTGTTATGGTATGGAGCAAACTAGGTATTCTGCTCTATGTACTTCTGTGTTCTTTTTTATCCTAGACAAAAACAGATGTTGAAGCTCAGCCATCCATAACCATGCTAGACATCTAATTAGGAAAATAGTGACATTTGGAGCCTACAGAGACTAAACAACTTAGCCAATGTTGAAGAAGTTTAGAAAAGAACTGGAAATGGAAACCAAATCCCCCAGTGTTTTATCCACTAACCTATTCCAGTAAGGCACAATAACAGCTTTCTCTTTTGTTTCTTTCTTTCCTGGCAAGGCATGAGCTGACCTTACAGCTAGCTTGGATAGTTGCACTGCTGTTCTGTACTATTCCAGTCTTTCGTATTAAAGAGATTGTTCTACTATTTATAGTATAGAGTTAATGTATGTAAACCTACATCAGAGAGGAAGATTTTGGTGGCGCCTGATGTCGTATATGAACTACGTATAAGCTAGTTTGTAAATAAAATGGAGAACACAAAGTAAAATGTGGTACATAATTCTTAGTCCTCCCTAGTAGTGATATTGCTAACTGTGCTGCGTGTTCAGAGGTTTCTCAGCACTAACAATATTTGCCAATTTTTTTTTTCCCTGAATTTATTTCTCAGTGGAGATACTCACAGTAAAAAGGCTTCAGGTAAAACTTCTGTAAGTAGGTGGCATCCTTCATATCTGCATTTGTCACTGGCATCACACAACAGTTAGACTTAGGTGTGACTTAAGTCTAACCAGCTGTGACTTGTCTCTGCTGCCCTTGCCCCTGCCTGTGTTAGCATAGCTTACTGGTCAACTGAAATTGAGAAGGAGCTTGTGTATGCAGCACTTGTCAGACCACACCTGGAATACTATATTTAGTTTTGGTCCCCACCGAGGGGGGGTATGTCCAAAAAAGGTGTAGGCAGAGTGGAGGGAGTCCAGAGATGGGCCAGAGAGTCCTGGAAACCTTCCATGTGAGGAAAAGCTGAGAGAACTTGGTTTGTTCATCTTTGAGAAAAGAAGGCTAGGGGAGACCTTATCACCGTGGTCCAGTATGTAAAGGGTGGTTACATAGAAGACAAAAACTCCTTTTTTACAAGGAGTCATATGGAAAAGATAAGGGGTAAATGGTACAGATTGCTCCTGGGGAGATGTTTACTAGATACATAGAATCAGAATGATAGAATGATTTGGGTTAGAAGAGACCTTAAAGATCATCCAGTTCCAATCCCCCTGCCATGTGCACAGACACCCCCCACTAGACCAGGTTGCTCAGAGCCCCATCCAACCGGGCCTTGAATGCTTCAAGGGATGGGACAGCCACAACTTCCCCAGGCATGTGCCAGTGCCTCACCACCCTCATAGTGAAGAACTTCCTAGTATCTAACCTAAATCTCCTCTCTTTCAGTTTAAAGCCATCCGCCCTTGTCCTGTCACTACATGCCCTTGTAAACAGGCCCTCTCCAGATTCCTCATAGACCCTCTTTAGGTACTGGAAGGCTGTTGTAAGGCTGAGTAATTCTTGTTTCACCCGGTCTTGGACTGATACAGCTACTTAAAGTGTCTGTAAGAAACAGCAAAATGTTTTCTGATTCTTTCATCCAGGTGTCAGATCCCTGTAGATTCACAACGTTGACAGTTTAAGAGAATGCGAGAAATTTTGAGTGCAGCTGCAGTGGAAAAAAGAGTTTCCAGGAAGATGGATAATTTTTTGAGAGATGAATGTTGTTTAATAGCTGTTTCCCCATTCTCATGACAGATGCAAAGAACAAGAAAGATGAGCAGAAGCCCACACTATGTAATAAGTAATACTCTTGCTTGGAAATAATTTTTGCCACACTTTGCATTGTTTCAGAACAGTGAAATAGGAAAAACATCCCATGGGATTCCCCAGACTTTACTCGGTACCAAAATTGGAGCATTACTCTCAATTTTTCATGTTGTTTTTCTAAATCTGGTTTTATAGGGATCTTCAATTTGAGTTAGACAGCTTTTCCCAAAATTATTTTCCAAGTTGCCGGAATTCAGTTCTGAGTAAACCAACGCTGCTAGCATCACAGAATAATTTAAGTCAATAAAGACTTAAAGGTGTCACGTCACCTGGTTTAATGTTTTAATGTCAAAATGCTGCTCCATTCTACAGCGGTTCGGTCTACAAGTAGGGAAAACCTAACTCATTGAAAAATTCAGATTGAGAGTCTTTAAAGTTGTGGAAGACATTTGGGAGATTATCTCTGAAGAGGGACTTAATGCAAAATCTGGGGGGTTTGGGGGGTTTTGGTTGGTTTGTTGATTTGTGGGGTTTTTTTTTGTTTTGAATGTTTCAAAGTTATGCAGTGGGAAGCTCAGTTTTGCTGAGCAGTAGGCCGGGCGTTCATAGAGAAAGGATCTGTTTTCCAAAATACTCCACCTTTTCCGGATGTAATGGCAGGCTGGGCTGCAAGCCGTACTTCCCATGGTGTATTTTGCCCTCTGGCACTCAAGTCTGACTCTTTAAATATGAATCCCAGTCAAAACATTTGACGCATTTGACGCATTTGTCTTTTCATTTTGATAGAAATTGATTGGAAAAACAATTAAAAAGCAGAAAGCAAGCCTCCTTAATATCCTTCTGGAAAACAATGATCAGGAGAAGCCCTCAGAGTCTGCATGGATTTGACAGCAAGACAGAGTCTTTCCAGGAATAAAAGGGATATACTACTGAAGTCAGTGCATTTACACAGAGGATGAATCTGTCTCCCCTTGTACCTTTCTCACCTTTTGCTTAATGTCGTGCAGTGAACTAAAACTTGAAACTTGTAGAGCACCATTCCCACTAATAGAAATATTTGCAGATTAATCAGGCTGCAGTACTTAACATTAAATCTTGCTTAATATAATTGACTGTTATGTCATGCTAATGGGTTTTCTTTCAGTTTTATTGCCTGCATGCTGCTGATCCAGACAGCCAAGAAAGAGTTTTGGTATTATTTTATGCTGAACTATGCCTTACTGGCTTTTCTTTTTATTTTTTTTTTTTCAACTGGTGGGGATAGCAAACAGTAGATGGCTTCTCTGTATCTGAAACAATTGAATAGGAAAGAAAGGTCTGTTTAAGCATATGAGGCTTCTGAGACAATTAACAAAACCCAAAAAGAACCTGAAAGTAGTGTTGTATCTCTGTTAAATACCCAAAATTAAGAAATGATTGAAAACAAGGATGGGGAGCAGAGGGGGGAAGGATCATGTTTTTAGGGAAAGAAGAAAAGAAAGAAGCAATGGCTTTCTTTCATTTCTGGTACTGTAAGCAGTTGTACAGACTAGAGTGAAAAGATCCAAGTGATGTAACTAGCCAGTGTATTTTCTCTGTTTCCCAAAGGCCAAGCTAATCTACTCACTGGAAACCTGGCTCAGATGAGAGTTACATCTCCCAGGGAACATTTCAAGTCTTGAAATAATCATTGAAGGAAGGTTGCTGGAATCACTAGCATTGAGAGGCCAGTCCCTCTTTACTGCTGTGCCTAAGCTGTGATCACCCATACTTTAAATTTACCTGTTTTGCTCTAGTTTTTCATTTACATAATTGCTCACCCTACAATGAGAAAACAACCCAGGGAGATTTCATCTGTACAGACATATTTGTGCTTAGGATGCAAAGTGAGTGTAGTTATTTGAGGGGAGAGACAGGCTTAGCGTCTAGATGACTCTTTTTGATTACTCCTATTTTTAAGACAGATCTCAAGTGTGAGTAAATGATTTAGCCACGTTGAACTTGATAGACTTAACACTATCTTACATTAGCAGTGTAACAAGCTAATTAGTAGTGTTCTGCATACTAATCTCTGTGTAAAAGAAACTGTCCTATTCACAAGCCATGTGGATGTGGTAGCTCCAAGGCCTAAGCATATAGTCATGAGCAGCAGGAGTGACTAACCTCCACTTAAGAAACCTCTTTTAGGCCTGAGGTGGTGGTTTTCCATCTTCTGCCAAAACAATAAGCAGAGATAAATAAGATCTGATGTCCTTATCATTTATTTACAGATGCCTTTATAGCAGAAGCAATGAGAGGCGTTTAGTCTGGGCACCATGGTGTCGAATTGAGATTTTTTGGGGTTTTCACTTTAGAAAAAATTTAGAAAATTAATCTACCATCCCCTGTCTAGAGTGGACCCTAAAATGACTGGACTTGGAGAACTGTCAGGCTAAGGAGGGTGAGGAGGAAACCATCTGATAAAAATCAAACCAGCAGTGCCAGCAGTTATAGAGGCTGAACAAAGACATCTCTTACAGGGACCAAACTAGGCTGAAGGAACCAAGTTTTGAGTCTCTGCTAGGTTTTATTGTAGACACCAAAACTACTTTCCAAGTCCAGAGACCAACCCAGGCTGCCCTAAGCGATAGATTGCAAACCAGGGGCAGAAAATTCACACTAGGATGTCACACAGACTGTGCTGTAAGCCAGACTCTTCCCTGGTTAGAACAGAGTTGTGTCTGTCCCTCATGTAGTTGCCCACGAACTTGTTTTGTAGAAGTGATTAATTGGCAATCAGCCCTGCATGTGTTCATCCTTGTGTTTCTGAGGTATAACTTTGCAGAACAATGTTGGGGTTTTTTGCAGCCATTAAAATTGACCTGTTGTTTTCAAGTCTTTGAGACCTGTGAGTCATTTTGGAGTGGTTCTGACCTGTTTTGTACCCCAGCTTTCTTGCTTAAAAGCTGTTTTTCCCTGATGAAGTACTGCTATAATTGCTGCACTTGCAACCCTGCTTCTGTCACTTACATGACTGTGTCACCAGAAGTCAGATTCTGCTGAAACAGAGCTGTTTCTCTGCTGCCTGGTTGTAAAGTCCATGATGTCATTTCAGAAATTGTATTTAAAGACAGGATTAAAATTGATGGGGTTTAGGCTTACATTTTCCAAACAGTTGCTGTTTTGTTTTGTTTGCTAACATGGCCAGTTGGACACTTCTTAAAAGGGTCTGCTTTTCAGAAAATTCTCACCCCATGCTTTTGGAAATCTTTAGCAGATATTTGCAAAACTTTAGTTATATTTGAAAACTTGGACCTTCGGGTTGACCTTTTAACTTGTTTTCTTTTTAAAATAATTGTTCTTTGAGACCTCAAGGGAAAGGCAGATTAATCATAATCTGATGACATTCCATTAGAGAAAAAAAACATTCTTTTTGAAGTCTTTGCAGTTATTACAGGGAAACTTCCGTTGTGTCAGAACCTCAGACATTAAATGTGGTAAGACAGTGAAAAACAAATGTCCATTTCAAGAATGCAATAAAATATTGAGTTTGTGCTGTGAACTAGTTTGCAATATACTTTGCTTTCCTTAAAACTGACGCAAATTTTCTAGGAGTATTGTGTCAGTAGGCAAAAACTGTGTGTCTCTGTTTCTCAAGCCAACTTTCTGCGTTATGTGAATGTCCATGTTTTCATAAATAAGAACATAAATATGGTGCCTTCCTCGTGCTCCCAGCATCTGTAGGGTGCAATTGGCAAAGCACTGGAGAAGACAGCTCATTACAAGTAGTGATGGAAATGGAAACGAGCTCAGGAGAATGGGATGTTGAGTTCTGCACTGAGTTTGGCACTGAAGCTTGGCAGGGATGTGATGAGTTTGGTGCTTGGAGTGCTGGAAGGGAGGGTCAGGTTGATACTAGCTTGCTTTCATCTCATTTCCCCAAGCAGGTAGTAGCACACCTGACAGCCATCTGCAAAGGAGAGTGATACTGTGTCATTACTCAGCCTTGTTTAGGGCTAAGAAGAGAAAAACACTGTGTTTCTAGCTTTCCTAATGCATACCTTTTTCATATGCCAGCTTGTCTTTTTTTGAGAGACTGAGAGAATGTATGTTCTCTGAGCAGCATGCTTGCCATTTGGGGTGCCAAAACAGGATGCATCCTCTGCATCTGAATGGAGTGGTTGTTCCCTCAGTGAAGTTTATTGATTCAACAAGACTGGAAGAGTAGAGTCCAGAATGGATTAAGATGTTGCATTTTTTATCAAAGCAGCAGCAATGTTTTTGACAGCTGTTGATTGACCTTTCCACATGTGTTCCAGCAATGCAGATCTCTGCCACTTGTAGTGAAATGCCCCCTTGGCAGCAGAAAAAGAAACTAGGTACCAATTGAAACTCAACAGGAATGTTTTCATTGGAGGTACTGGGCCGTATCTAGAAGTCTACAATCATTACTTGAAACTGAAATTGAGTTCTGGCAACATATAATTGAATGAAGACCTGAGACTCTTCAGATAATAATAAATCACAAAAGCTCAAGGTACTAGATTGTAATGCCAGCTCTTATGGTAGGCGTCAATTTATCAATTGTCTTAATACAAATGAGTATATCATACCATGCTAAAAATTGTGTTTCTGTGGCGAATCAAAGCTAAACGGTGGGATTCGCATATAGATAGGTAAATCATAGCTGTTTGGCAATGTACCCTTCCATTTTCTCCCATTTCATAGAGACAGTGAAGCCAGTAATCTTGGCCAGTAGGAAGCAAGAGAGACAAAAATCTAAGGAAAGTATCAAAATCTAGTGTTCGAAGTTGAAAAGTGGTTACTGAGAGGAGTCCTGTCTTCTGTGAGCCAATTCAAATGTGTTACCTAGAGTAAGATGGTAATAGATGTCCTTTGTATTCCTAGACTGCATCTGCTGAACTACTGAGCATGCTTTTTGGCTGATTAGGTTAGATTCTGTGTGTGTGAAGAGGTAAATTTTGAGCTTGATAGGGGCTTCAGGTCTCTTTTTGTGAGAGAAAAAGTGTATTCACAAAAAGGAAATAGGCAGTCTGTGCTACCGAGCCTGCTCCAGAGAGGCTTGGCAGCCGCTGATGCTGCAGGGAGAAGTACTTTTGGGAAGTTGTGCAGGACCCAGGCATATGCTGCTTACCCTGGTATTGTTTCTGCTTGTCTTTTAAATGAGAGTACTGCTTTACAGTTTCTAATATCCCCCACCACATAATGCATTCCCTGTGAAAAGTAATGGAAAGTTACTGCTGTAATTAACTCATTGATTGTTTAAAACAATTGCTAATTGTACATGGCTGGAAAGCTGGGAGGATCTTGCAGTTACTAATGTGACTGGATAATTACACATTTTTCTTTTCATATTTTTTCTGTAAAACATGTTTTCTTTGCAGGAGCTTTTATTTCTGGCCACCTAACTTTCAGTTCCTGTGAATGGCAGATGCAGGCTAGCAATCAGCCCTGGGGCAGCAAATGGTATGAAGGTATTTCAGACTTCAATAACTCTGTTCCCTTAGGGACACTCTAGGCAAACAATGTATTCATTTTTATATGTTGTGCATGGAGGCTACTATAAAGCTGTGGAAAGCAAAGGTCTGCGCAATAGCAAAGAAGTCAATATACCAGCTGGAAACATCAACTTTGGGAGGCTTTTTCTAAGTGCCAGAATATGGTTCAGTTGTTCTTTTTCAGAAAAAGAAAGAAATAAAGAAAACAAATATCCTGGTAAGCCACCTCCGAGATGGTGCTTCTGCATCTTGGCATAAGAGCCTCTACGCAGCCTGCCACATCCCACACACATTTGGTAGTTCTTTTCAGTAGGCAGCACGGTTGCTAGCCATTACCACAAATCCTGGGGAATCTGGCAAATGTCACCTCTTTCATCTACTTCTCACAGCCAGTTAAGAGTATGTCTGCATGGCACAACATGTTAGCATAGTACTTCTTCCAGATAGTATTTTATGCTCCATGTATCCCTGTGCAGCAATGCATTGTTCTGTATGGATATGTACTTTAAAAGCAAATGCAGGTCCTAAGCCTTGGAGTAGTAGCAACTTGCAGCCAGTTCTTGCAAAGATATTGGGAGACTCGTTAAGTGAATACTGCTTAAGGGCTGAATTCAGCTATCCTCGCTAGAACTGAGTAGTATATTTTCCTCACTCTGCATCCATAAAATAATACTAATGTCTAAAGCAAGACATATAGGAGGCTGCCTTTACGTGATAAAAGCTTCAAGAAAAGCAAACATTCTCTTTAAATGCAATGCAAAAGACATTATACAGCATTATTTGCATGTATTTGCATCCGGCTTAACATGGAAGGGTAGTTTAATTCAGCATTAATCTGGGCATTAACTTTATAGTAGTTATTTCATAGCTTTATGTGGGAAGGCGAAGCTGCTGACAAGTTGATGCAGATTCAGTAGGGTATTCTTCCCATAAGACAAGGCCAAAGTGGAATTTAAGGGTATACAGGAGAGTTATCAAACGGAAATCAGTCTGGGACATCTGTTCCAGGGAAAGCTTCAAGGTATTGTGGTAGAGGAAGACATTTTTGAGGAATGAACTGTGTCTGGCTTCTCAGGGCATTTGCTTTTCAAGGCAAATGGACTCACAGCATAGCCTCAGAACTACTCACATTCACAAACCTTGAGGCTAAGATTACAGTGCAAATGGGGCTTATTGGGCGAAGAGAAAAGTTCTTCGGTTGCATTTTCACAATGAGAGGAAGGAGGGTGGGAGGGTGTTGCTTGTATAACATCTTGTGGCCAGAATTTGGTAGTATTCAGGAGTTTTGTCAAGAGAGTATATTCTTCAAAGATTAACAGCTTGACTTAGTTAAATGCATCTAAAATCAAAATCTGTTGCATGCTTGTTTAAATAATTTTTACCACTCTAGTGAATTGGAAGCTGAAAGTACTCCTCCTATTTCCATTTCAATTCTGATTGTCAATGACTCTCTTTAAAAAGCCTAAGAAGCAGTGAAGTTTCATTTCCTTCGCCTAGATCTGAATCTAGCCTTAAATACTGTTTCTTTCAATCCAGCTCTGAGTAGAAAAAGAAATGAGGAAGGTATGAATTAAATTCTAAAACTTTCTTACTATATACCAACATTTAAGTTCTGTATTTGGATAAAAAAACTGTGATAGTGATCAGAAATTAAGATTTTAATGCTCTGCTCTGAGAAACTACATTGAGTAGAATAAAAAATAATAATTTTAATTGTTAATGGAGGAAGTAATGCAGGAAATGGTTCTGGAAAATGGCATTGATAAGGACTGTAATTAAATGGCATCTTAAAGAAATTAACAGAAGCTCAACACAGATTTAGTTTTTAAAGAAAGCTGGATTTAGAGTGCTCCAGATGTTTTGCTTAGAATGAGCTTCATTGACCTGGAATATCTTAGTGTGCCAGCGTACTCACTGGAGCATTGTTACTGTGTCTGGTTGGGTTTGTTTCAGGATCTTTAGTTTGAGTTTCAATGTATTTAATTTTGTGAGCACAGTGATCTACAGAGAATGTTTAATCTACAGAGATTAAAATTATAAATATATACCAAGCATTCAGACACAAGGCTTTGCATCATGACATTTTCCTGTCCTGGTTTGGTTTTAACTAAATCAACCCAAGTGTGTAGATTCATAATTTCCTGGAAACCTATATTGCAAGACTTACATTATCAAAAATCTTTATTAGGACTACTGTGTTTAAAGGCCTTTTAAAAGGCCTGTGTCTTCTCTGACCTGTCATCCTGTCACCTTTTGTAGCCAAAGATAATCAGAAGGTCATGCCTGAAACAATTGAAAAATTACCAAAAAACCCTCTATAATCATAACTAAAACATAGTTAAGCAGTTTTTTGTGTTCACCATATTGTGTTCACCATACATACTTTTTTCACTGCCTATCATCCCAGCCAGTAGACAGTTGGAATTTATTCATTTGCAGAATGTTGGTAAACAGTTTTCAACCCTTAGAACTAAAAGATACTGATATTACTGTGTGTCTCATCTCAGAGTCATGCTTCTTGTCAACAAAAGCAAATGAGTCAGGCTTGCAGTACCTCCCATATCAACTGACACATTGAAGAGCCACACTAGATTTTATTATTATTATCTATTATGCACAGGCAAAATGTATTTTCTGAGTTGCTTCTGTGAAGCAGTTGAGCTCTGTGTTCTGTATCTGAATGACCACACTCAATTTCAAAACCTGTAAACAAAAGCAAAGTTCATGGACATTGTCCTTCATGCGTCAGGATCCTGAGAACCATGAGTCTTCTTTGCTATTTTCCCAAAAACTGACATTCTCTTGGTAATTGTTTGTCCCTGGATGACAGGTCATCTTGTCAGACGTAGCATCACCAGCTCTGAAACTGGAAATCTCTTGGATATCCTGGGGATATGCACTAGAAATCTTGAGTTTTGTAGAAGGGTTCCAATGTCACTGTTACTGTGCAGCAAAAATGCTTTGTTACATGCTTGGAGTCAAGTGCGTCAGGAGACAGAATTTAAAGATAATAGATTTATTTAATCCATGGGCTGTTAGCAATGGAAGAAAACATCTGAAAGATAAAGTAACAGAACACAGTAGTATATATGAGAGTAAAGAAGTTTCTTCACTGCCCTACTGTGTCAGCTAACTCCTAGCTTTTTCTCCTGAATGAAGCAGCAACTTTTTCCCCTTCCTCTGTTATCCAAAATGCCTGTTTCTCTCTGTTCTCCTCAGAGGATAGGCAGAAAACAGATAAAGAAATGAAGGAAAAGAGATCACCTTTTGTGCCATCCAAAGCTAGGCTCTCTTTGTCTGTCCTGATAAAGCTGTGCTTCTTTCCTTCTAGCCGTGGGGGCATTTCCTTCCACCTCCTCCCTCAGATGCTTGGGTTAATGTTACTTGGTTGTACCTGAATTAGTCCATTTCTGCCTTAGAGACTTTCACCAGGCCTGAAGACCTACCACTAAGCTCCATGCTTATACTGTAAACTGTTTTGACTTTGAGACAATTTTAAAAATATGAGAACTGATTATGTGGACTGTGCTCTCCTCCACACCACTGGTTTTGAGGTAGTCATTGTAAGGCCCAAGGAAATCTATGTTTAAAAAGCTCCCAAAGTCTGGTTATTCAACATGATTATACTGCTGCAGATGCCTAATGCAGTCCCACTGCACAGAACATGCAGCAGAGTAGCTTGCATAGTGACTTACTAGATGAAGCACTATGGGGTGTGGTATTTTAAATCTGAGCTAGGTCAGTGGCAATGGGCTGCACCAGTATAACCCCACTGATGGGTCACGTCGCTGCAGTTTCTCAGGGATCTCTGTGTATTAGCTCCCTGTCTTTTGTCCTTGCTTTATTTATTTTCTTCTATCAGGGTCAACTTAATTTTCTATACTCTCCCCTCCTTCAGCTTTCCTACCACTTTTTGGCCCCTTAACTGAGTTTCTGTTTGCTAATTCTAACCCCTTCTCATGTACCTCATTTACTATCCCTGAAATGTAAAAAATAGAGGGTTAATAACTGAGTTGCTGGATTTTTTTTGACAAGGAGCCGAACTACAAGCTGTGGCTTGCAAATACCAGTGCTTCTCTTGACAGTAACCCAGTAGAAAAGGCAGTTATCACTTGTGTGAAGACAGAGTTGTTTATAGCTCTTGCTGATGCCATTGCTGTACTAATACAGCTTCTCTTTCTCACTGGAGGGATTTATGAGAGCAGAAGCAGACTCTTGAAAGACGCTGATGAACATGGTGGCTAGTAAAGCGGACCTTACATTCCTTGCTGCTTTGTATAGACTGCAGTCTATACAACAGGCACCATGCAATTTCTAAATGCCCAGAGAGAAAGAACTGGCTTGTAATTGAACAGCTTAAAATGAAGCTCTGGCACATACTTTCCATAAGGCATTGGACAAGATATGCCATATTTCTCTTTGCCATATTTAATTTATACTTTTACAATTGTATCTAGTTGAATCCTAATATTTTCAAGGCTGGGCTGTTTGAACAGTACCTTGTATAAAGCACCTCCTCATGCAAGTTGAGGTGCTTATTACAGATAATTACTTATGAATAAGCCTTTGTCCTAAAGAGCTTACAAGAGACCAAGCTCATTCCACAGAGCTTGATGAAATAAATCAGATGGCATTCACGTTCAGTTGGTACTGACTTGACCTGAATTCAACCTGGCTGATACAAAGATGAAAATCTTTCCATATCATTATAAAACCCCTTCAACCATTCATCATCTCTAATTGCTAACTTCGTTATCCCCCAGCTAAGCAGCAAGCCAACTATTCATAATAGCTTTATAATAAGATGCTTCATTCCTTACAACCCATATTCTTTGGTTTCTCACCTTCTTGGCTTTTAAGTCCTGCTTTGGTAAGAAGAGCAAGAGAGGGAGCGAAGCAAACACTTGTTAACATTACTGGTCCCTGCACTTCCACTCAGTGGTCAGTTTTGCCTCACAAAACTCCTGCTCCTCTTCCATGTGCAGATACAGCAAATGCCTAAATTGTTGGGGGCTGGGAGCCTTTTCATTTCCCCCTCTGCGTGTTTCTGTGTGTACATCAGTAGAGTGGTGCCTCAGGCAGCCAAAACATCTCTTTGTCATTTGATACCTGTGTTTCTCAGCATATCTGTCTTCTGGCAGCCTGTGTGGAGGTGACATTCCATCAGATGGAGGTGGTTAGGAACTGATGGAGAACCTCTGTCAGCAGAGGTTACAAAGGCTGTAGCATGGTCACTTCCCACTCAAATATCTAATCTGAGGGTTGAAAGCTATTACCCTGACAAGAAAGCTCTGTCACTTTGCAGTTGTAGAATGCAGAAAAACATTTACACACTGCTGTGAGCTAGTCTTTGGCTCGGTTTGGCCTTTGATTATTAGCACCAAGGTGTACAAGTCAAAGGAAGATACCAATTTAATGTTTCAGAATCATAGAATAATTCATGTTGAGCGGGATCTCTGGAGCTCTAAGCAGGTCTAGTTAGGTTGGATTGCTTGGAGACTTATGCATTCCAGCCTTGAAAACCAACAGAGATGGAGATTTTACAACCTCCCTGGGCAACTTGGTCTTGTGCTCAGTTGTAAGTAATGAATAGTCTCACCTTTAAACCTTAACCTTTTGTGGGGAGTGGAAAATATCCTTTTATGCAGAAGTGCCTGCTGGAGTGCAAGCATCACAAGAGAATGCAAACTGTGTTCTTTCCTGAATCTTCTCTCAGTGTGGTCTTTAAATACTGCTTATGAACAGTAAGTTCTTAGTTGTCCATGGTGATGCAAGGAACGTAGTTGTATTTGGCCTCTTAGTGTATGTTCCGTTGATAGATTTCCAGTTATAACCCATAAAGTGATTGAAAGCTTCCATGTGCTGTTGGCCTCATGATGCACTTTGGGCTTTACCAAAGCCTTGAAGCACCAAAATCTTGAAGCTGGGATGCTTTAAGCTCATAGGATTACTGCACTAGAGAAAACTTGAAGATAACTAAGACAAAAAGTCTGTTAAAATGTCAGAGTGCATTGTATACTGCAGTCCTGAGCTCTGCTGGGGCCCCTTGGAATTTCTGTAATACAAAGTAATAAAATAGATCAGTGTTTTACCACTTTTGCTGCACTGTGGATAAAATGCACATTGGACTGCAGGCTTCCTATTTCAGCCTTCAGTCACATGCTCTCTTCTGGTTTAAACCTGTGGTAAAAGCAAAATCCTACTTTTTGTGCTACCTTTGTTACCTAGAGACAGGTTTTGTCAGATAGGCATTATGGATCATGCAGGTGGAGCAGGTATATCCATAAAACCTCAAAAAATGACAAATTCTAGGAGTAAGTTCTTATTTCTGACAAATAATTTACATGCATGATGCTAAGATTTCAAAGAGTAGTATAGGTACATAGTTCATACATGACAATGCATCACTGGGAAAGGCAAATTATATTTTAGCTGTTAATATTTCCTCCTTTTATAAAAGGCCTGAAAAATTACTCAAATCTAGACAGAATCTTTAAGCTTTATACTTATCCAGTGGGCAGATGTTAAAGTCCTTGGCAAATTTCAAGTTAAAATATGTTCTAGGGATTTCAGCAAAAACTGATTATACAGCTATTTCTTCAGATCCTTTAGCACACTGCAGTGGCTTTTGTTGATTTGGATTCAAGGTTTTAAAGAGGCAAGTGATGCTTAATATGGCCTTTTGGCAGCAATATCTGTTAATGGCACAGGTATTGTCTGTTAGTGTTGTAGAGACTAGCCTGGTATGCTGAAGTTAGGGGAACTAGGGGAATGATGACCTGGGACTGATGCAAAGCCAGACTTTTCCCTATGTGCTTTGTGCTTCATACCAGTCCACAGTGAAAGTGCAAGCAGCAACGAAGAGATAGGAGTCTGATGATGAAAAATGACTGGGCTGCAGTAAAGATAATAGGGGCTAAAAGGAGGAGAGTAAGAATCTTTCTGATGCTTTTCTCTGGAGAAAGTTAACTCCTCATGTAGATTTCTGTGCTGTTTGGAGGAGCTTGTGCTTATGCTGAAGGAGGAAAAGACTGAAAAAGATGCTCATTATATTGTCAGAAGTTTCTTGCTTCATTTCAGTACTGCAAGCTGCTATCACACTGGGAGATATGTATAGAAGCTGCATGCTATTCCTAGGGATTTGTTTTGTCTTTTTTTTTCTAATCTGAGAAAAATGTGAGTGCTTATTGAAGTGAGGAGATTGACAGTGTGTGCTGCAGTCAGGCCCAGTGGAGGCAGATACTTCTGAAAGCTTCTCCCTACAGCTTTGCCAGCATACAGTACCTTAATCGTCCTTTGCAGCTGCCCCAGTACTCTTGGCTCCTGCACTATTCATATGTAATTACAAAGTGCTTTTCAGTGGTGGGGAAGCCTCTGAAGGTTGGGAGGGTCTGTCAGTTCAAAGGCACTCTGAAAGTTTAAATGTCTATTCA
Organism: Forpus xanthops; assembly: GCA_032466535.1. Lineage (NCBI taxonomy): Eukaryota > Metazoa > Chordata > Aves > Psittaciformes > Psittacidae > Forpus > Forpus xanthops. The sequence continues at coordinate 72,142 of JASSUY010028619.1, read as the reverse complement.
CAGCTTTCCTAATCTCTCTTTTCCTCCTCCTTCCCTTTATCTGCTTTCTCTTCCAACTGAAAATTACTTCCCTTCACCTCATGTTCCCTCCTGAATCTCTGCCTGCCTGACAACTCATATCTACCTGTTAGACCTCACAAACATTTTGCTTGCATCTTCAGCTCAGCCTCTCATCCTCTGTCAGAACTTGTCAGGGTTTGACTTCACTGGACTTGCCATCTGACTTTACCCACACGTCCGTCTTCCAAAGCTTTTACATTTTACGACATTCTCAGATTGCCTCAAATACAATGATGCTGGAAACTGCAAAAACCATAGTGAACCATTAAAGTGAAATAAAACCTCATTAGTTTTGGGTGGCTGACCCAGTGACCCACAAGAGACATGGCAAGTCCCAGGCTGTTGGCTTGGAAAGTTTGGGTAAGAGTGTAAAGCCATGTTTACTGCAAATGAACTCTTTGGGGCTAAGTCTGCAAAACTTGCTCTTCTTCATTTGTCTTTTCTTCTTTTGTGTGAAAGTGTTCCCTACATGGGTGTGCTTCATGCACAGTCATATCCCTGACCTTCAAGTAAACTGTTCTCAACTACAAGCAACAGACTTAATATGAGTCATTTATAAAGGCAAAAAATCCAGTCATCCCTATTGCGTGCCGATTGTAACTTTGCTGTAGACTGGTGATCTCAGTAGCCGGTAAAGAGTTTCTGAGATAATAACTATCCATTTAATTGCTTTGAAATAAATCTTTTGGTCTGTTTAGCAGTTTAGAGTTATGCTCTTACTTACATTGGCTGTATTACTTCAACAAAGATTCTTCTGGTCTGGTTCTTCTCCATAACTGGCCTGAGAAGTGACAATAGCAATAAGGATTATCGTCAGGGAATGATAGTCTGTATATTCTTAGGGAAGCCATGTTACTTGATATTATGAGGAATTAATTTGATTAGTCATGTAGACAGAAGTGCGAGGGCAGTTTGTGCTGAGAGCAATGCTTGTGCAAGCTGACTGACTTCATTGCAATTGCCTGTGATGGAAAGTTCAGTTTGACCTATTTTTTTAAATTTTCCTTAAAGTCAGATGACTCAGACCTTTCTAGAGCCAGGGCAGACAGAGCACTGTGTATGGCTCAGTCCTTGTATGCCTGTGACAGGCGAAGTCTTAGACCTTTGGGATTTCATAATATACACGTCTATCCCACGCACTGTAAAAGTGATAGAGTATCAAGATATCCCAAGTGGCAGGTCTGGAAGGACTGATGTTCTTCTCAGATGACTCAAGTTAATCACCCAAGATTTTCAGGCACTAGCAGTTACAAGTAGATTTTTTTCCCAGCAATGTTTCTTTTATTCCCATCTTGAAGCATGTACAATTCTTGAGGAAATGGCAAGAAAATCAGGGGCATCCTGAAAGATGGTGACCATGACCTGCATTACTGAGCTTTCTTTGCATGCAAGAGTCTCCAGAAAAGGCTGTTCCAAGTGGTCATTTTGTGACACAGAAAAAACTTGATCAGTGCCAGAGTTTCAAGTTTCTCCATTGCATGTTGCAAATTCAGGGCTCCTGCTCTGTTTTCTATGTTATTTTAAGTCAAACATTGAATTTTATTCAAATGAATCTTCTTGTTATGAAAAAGTTGTAATGCACATCTCTGGAATCCTCCTATTGACTTCTTAGTTTTGGTTTTCAAACATGTTATTTTACTTGGACCCAACAAACCACAAGTGCCCAGTTTCTGTATCCATAGGAAGCAGTAGAAAACTAATCCATGATGTGGGAGTGCTTCTGCCTGTTTGCCACCCAGAGGGGGCCAGTACTTGACTGTGTCTACTCTCAAGGCTCTGACTCCTTCTCTGGACCTTCTCCCTCCCTTTTTCATGGCCAGGAGTATTTCTGCCAAGAATAAATAATACTCAGTTTTTTCCCCAGGGGCTTGCTAGACATACAGGCACACACAGAGGCAACACTGGCGTATTCCCTCACTGAGCTTTTTTTAGGAACATAACCTTGTGAGGAATTACCAATGCATCTGGATACCTGACTGTGGGTTTGGCCTTGTGGGGGGTTTAAAATATTTCTCTGCACCTATATGTGACAGCTCTGGTTTTGATAGGAAGCAGAAGGTGCAGAGCTGTTTATTTATGAGCAGAAGGAAAAAGGAATTTGGGGGCGGGGGTGAAAATCCAGCATATTTTGGACTTAATTCTCTCAGTGTGAAGCAGGGAAGCTGCTGCATGTTTTGAGACTTCAAATCACCAGTGCTGTTGTGTTTTGGTGTATGTAAGGATGTGCAGCCGTGTAAATTGCTAAATTGGCCAGGCAGAATTTAATTCCTCCTTGGTTTCATTCTCGTAATTGCACTGCAGTTTTTGGAACTACATTTTGTTAACTCTAAGAATGCAGCTCTATCTAAACTGAGGGTGCAGGAGTGCTACTGAGTCCCAGTTCATGCCTCTGCTCTCTGCTGTGTCTATTACCAAGGTAAAAATGGTGTAGACTTTCATTCCTGTGAAAAGTCAGTTATATGGGATCTGCCAAGTGTTTCAAACGGATCACTCAAACCCCAGGACATGCGACATCTAAATTAGATACAAAAATTCAGAGTGGACTTTCTAAGATGGGAGCTAATATTCTTGCTGTAATGACTACTGCCTCTGGTGCTAGGACACACAGTGACTTTGCTAGAGCTAGAACTTCACTTGTAATTTCAGCATACAGATTGTCTCTTCCTTTGAGTGTCATCTAATGCTAATAGTTGCTTCCTTACCTGCTTTACAAATCCAGATTCCACATTGATTCATTGCTGATGTTTAGCCTTAGCATCACCAGGCCTCTGTGTGTTAATTACACATAAATGGCAGCTCAGCAACTTTCTGTCCTGCTGGTTAGGATGACATCTTCCTTTTTATCCTTAGAAGCCCCTGACTGTCAGCAGTCCTTAACGCTTGCAGCAAACAGGTGTTTCTAAGCTTATGTGGTTTTTGTGTGTAACCTTTTCTGTTCATTTTTATCACACCATATGGTATCACATTGAAATAAAGCAGGGCTTCTTCTAAATAAGGAGAGAGCTCCATCATGGCAAAGTGTATACACAGGGTATGGAGAGCCCTGCAAGTAGAGCAAGAGTAAGCCATATGATACTTCAGCAGCATTGCTGAATGTAGGTAGGCCAGGAAAGGACATTTTCTTTCTTTTCCTTTCAGTTTGCTTTTATTTGTGCAGCGCTCAATACCTGGCTCTCTTGGGTTTATGACTGCAAGGAGTAGCTGGGATTGTTGTTAAAGAATGTGTTTATAGCTGCAGAACTAAAAAGGTCATATTCTATTTTGGCCTGCAGGAGTCTCAGGCTGATCTTGCCTCCTCCTTGCCCTCCCAGTTTTGCTGATGTGCCATGCAGTAAGCAGAAATACGCAGAAATACTGTCAACCTAGCACCCTGGAGCCCCTGCCATGGACCAGGGTCCAGCTGCGCTAACTGCCTGGCAAACTGAAAATGCTGGGGTATCCAGGTTTGAGTTGTGGCTTGCAAGTAGGATTCTCCTTTGGCAAGTGTCAGTTGTCCTGAGGTGGCTTGTGGGGCATTTTTTGGCAGTGAATAGAAAATGCTGCCAAAGGAGACACTGTGTTAGTGGTTAATTCCTGTGTCAGCAGATCAAATTGTGTATATTTTCCTCTTCACTCCAAGCCGATCAGTTTGTTGCAGTATGTGTAATACAGCATAAAAGTATGCATTAATTACCAGAGCAGCTGGCAATCAGTTAATTTATCTTTTATCTCTTTCTTTCTGGAATTCATAGTACAGTGGGCAGAGGAAATAGGGAGGAAAATATTTAGAGAAAATTGCCAAGTACAGGGGCATCCCTGTGAAAACATCACTGCCTAAGTAGACTATAAAACAAATGAATCATGGTGTTTTGGTTAGAAGGACTAAACTGCTGAGAACAAGTGTTGCTGCCTTGCTAGACTTGCATTTGTCTAGCATTTTTACCTGGGCAGTGCCATTCTGTTAACCACAGCTTCTTCAGAAAGACGCTGCAGCTTTGCAGGACAGCATTTGTGTTGAAGAAACATAGCTGAGGGGCTTCCACATGCATTCTGATGACCACCTGTTTGTGGTGGAAGCAGGAGGGAGCCTGTCCTGCCCACACAGAAACCCCCGTGTTGTTCAGCTGAGGGGCTCAGGGCAGGCTATGGTGGTATCCTGTCTGGCATTGGGCATTTTAACAGTGCCACACCTTGGAGAAGGAGCCAAGAGGAAATCTTTTCTGTGGTATGTAAGATGCAGCCAAAAGCTTACCTGCTTTTGGCAGCTTGGTTCCAGCATCACTGTTCACTTTCACAGAGACTGTTTCAGGGCACAGCATCCCAAAAAAAGGACTCTCAGCAGGGTGATCTGTGACAGGGGGAGACATAGTCCATGGGGAAAAAATGAAAGACAGAATGGAACCTCAAAGATTTTGGTGCAGAAATGAACTTATATCACAGTAATCATCTGTATAAAGGGGATCCAGTGCTCATCTCTTCTTTACGGACAATGGAAGTGGCACTCCCCTTAATGGCAAAGGCTTGGGGAGGGGAGGACTAAAGAAACAAATGCTTTCCCAAGCTTATACAAAAAGTGAACATGGGCTGGGAATAATATACAAGTTTGTTTATTCACTGTCAAATCACTAACTGACATATTCTTCATTGATTTTGTTGTCCACTGTGCTGTAAGATTATGCCAAGCTTTATAACTGCATATTGAGGCAATGAAAGAGTTATTATGCTCTTTTTTTTTCCACTTGTCTTTGAAAACGAGGCAAAGCAAGTAATTTTTCTGCAGGAATACTGTAGTATGTTCATTTTACATTATTTGTCCTGGAACTGATTAGCAGCAGCAGCTTTCACCATAATTACACAGATCATAATTAAACATATTTTTGTTTTAGGAGCTGTGGCAAATTCAGATTCTCTGTAAGGCGGCTTTTAGGAGGGAAGGCAATTTGCATGTTATAGCAAAGTGCCTGTTACAAGAGACATACTAGCAGATGGCTTCAGGGCTTGTTTGCATTCAAAATACATAGCACCTGCAAGCAAAAATGCCCAGGGCTTCCTTCATAAGTTGGGCTTCTTATCCGCACAGAATCAGTGTTACCCACTGGACCAGTTATTTAATTCCCAAATGTCCCTAAACGTTGTCAGAGCAGCCAGCCTTCTGCAGTCGCCTGGGATCTGCTTGCAAAAACGCACCGTTCCTATAATGTTTAGAGGGTTTTGTAGTACAGAATACATGCAAAGTGGGTCACTAAAAAGCTTTCAACCTGACCTGCAGGAATAGTTATGCAGATAGTTTCCTTCCAGTTTTTGTCTGAGAAAGGGGTTGCTTGTATCCCTCTCTAAATGTTATTTGGAGTTGGGAGATAGTAACTGAGTCACTAAAAATGCAGGGGTTTGGCTACAGAGTCTGTTTTCAGATCTGAGTGGAATTTTGTGGGTTTAGAATAAAAGAAGCTGGAAGAGGAGGGATAAATGCTGTTGAAACAAAATCCAATGAAACTAAAAATTGAGTGAACAATTTGGGCTAAGCCTGATGGAATATGTTTTTTCTTATTCCCCTCTCATTTTACTATAAATAGTAGATCTTTGTATTAGACCAGAATGTGTGAGTGTACCCTCTCTGCCATATACAAACACCTTCAGAGCATCTTGAAATACGATTTCATCAAATCTTTCTGAAGAGCAGAAGCATCAACATGCCTCCTCAGCAAGTTTGCTGGCAATATGAAACTGGAAGGAGTGGCTGATACCCCAGAGTGCTGTGCTGTCCTTCAGAAGGATCTAAGCAGGCAGGGAAGATGAGCAGAGAGGAACCTTTTGAAATTCAACAAAATCAAGTACAGCATCCTGCACATGGGGAGGAATAACCCCATGAGCCAGTACAGGTTGGAGGCTGACCCTGCTGGAAAGCAGCTCTGTGGGGAAGGAGGTGGGAGTCCTAATGGGCAAGAAGTAAACCGTGAGCCAGCAATGTGCCCTTGTGGCCAAGAAGACAAATGGTATCCTAGACTATATTAGCAGAGCATTGCCAGCAGGTCAAGGGAGGTGATTTTCCCCCTCTACTCAGCACCTGTGAGGTTTCTCCTGGAGTACTGTATCCAGTTCTTGGTTCTCCAGCACAAGAGAGACATGGAGTTCCTGGAGCAAGTAAAGCAAAGGGCTACTAGAATGATCAGGGCTCTGGAGCATCTCTCACATGAGGAAAGGAAAGAAGGCCGAGGGAGCTGTGCCTGTTCAGCCTAGAGAAGAGACTCTGGAGAGAACTGATTAATGTGTATAAGTATTTGAAGGGAGAGTGTCAAGAGGATGGGGTCAGACATTTGGTGGTACCAGCCTATAGGAGGAGAGGTGGTGGATTTAAACTAGAAGCTGGGAAGTTCCACTTGAACACAAAGAAGAACTTCTTGACTGTGCGGGTGACTGAGGATCGGGTTAGGTTGCCCTGAGAGGCTGTGGGCTCTCCTTCCCTGGAGATATTCCAAAAGCTGCCTGGTCACAATCTTGAGCAGTGTGCTCTGACTGTCCCTGCTTGAGCAGGACTAGATGACCTCTGATGGTCCTTTCCAGCTGCAACTCTTCTGTAATTCTGTGAACATCGTTGTTCTTTAGCCAAGGAGCTGAAATACCAAGACATAAGTAATTTGTCCAAAGCCACAGAGGAAGACTGCAGGAGACTGGTGACCTAACCCAGTTTTTCATGTCCTAAGTTCTACCCAATTCCTGAACTGCAAGACCATTTGCTTTACAAGATCAGCTCTGCTGGTTGCCAGCTCTACTGAATATATCACTCTATCTTCCTTTCCTAAAACAGTTGAGGCACAACACCCCAATATTGCTGTCAGACAACAGGTATGGTATTCCAGTTTTGAGTTCACTGCATTAGCACTCATATTTTCCAAATTCAGGGAAGTTCACATTTGAATGTGCTTTCTTTTTGTGACCCATTTCTATAATGCAGCAGTGCTGAGTACCAGTGACAGCCAGCCATGAACTCTAAGCAAGTTCAGAAGGTGAATTATGGCCATGTCTTCTGCTTACCTAATTATTATCTGAATCACAGCTGAACTGAAGGTGTTCTCAAAGGCAATGGATAAGTTAGAGAGAAATCCACTGTGGGTATCTGAACTGCTGTGTGACTGGAGGGGGTGGAGGGAGAGAGAATCAAAGTCTTCTTAGATTTTTTCTTTCCAAATGGATAACATAGCAAACGGTGTCTCGTCATCAGGCATTCAAAGGGACAACTTTTCAGTATATTAATTTGTAACTACATGATACATACATTTGGGGAATTTACCTACTTGTTCCTGAATAATTCCACATTCCCTGTTCTCCTATATGCAGTGGGTGAGAATTTTAGATGAGCAACTCATGCAAAATCAAGTCCTTTGGGGCAATACTTATCCTGAAGTGACTGACTGTATTCAACATAAGCCTATATTCATAGTCCAGTGTGCAGGATGTTTTGCGTGGCTTAGTGAACAGTAGGATTCTGCTGAGAGCGTGCTTTAGCCCATATTTCCATGAATGCCCATAGCACCTAGTCTGATTTGTGCATGCTGCCGACAAAAGTAAAGCCTTGCCATTTTTGGTGTATGTGACATCTCAAGGTTTCAACTCCAGGAGTGCCAGGTGAGAAGTCAGACCTGCCTCAGAATGACGCAGAACAAGTAGGTCAGCAGTTCCGTTGCATTCATCTTTTGTGTCTGTGTGTGTGTGCATGCATGCATTTGAGAAAATGGAAAACCATGGCACTGAATCCTTAAGTTTCTGCTCCTTCTTTCTGTAAGCAAAAGTCTCACTTACTTTTGTGCAGTTGAAGAGAATCATGTTTGGTTTGGCCTCTTGCTGCTGTAAAACAAGTGGCAACAATATGTGGAAATGGTAAAGAATTGCAGAGTGAGTGGATTTCTTCTAACAGTGAGCAAGGGCTTCAGCTAAAAGTAAGAACGGTGTTATTCTTTGCCATGTTTCGTCTGCCCCAGTTGCACTCTCTCTGCTTAGTGCCTGCCAAACTGATAGCGCGCTGAAGATTTAAAGGAACAACACTCACATTCCTGTAATAGCTACCCGAATAACTGTGGTTATCATTTTCTCATCAAGGTTTCCTTCCTGAAACCTGCAAGAAGTGTACTCACCTCTGTCCCCCACCTTTCTCTGTGTTACAGGTACTGTCCTGAGCTACTGCTTTGACAGCAGGGAAAGCCTGGACTGTTTACTGTGCCATGAAAACAGCACGTTTTGGGGGCAGCTGCACAGCAAGGGATTGACAGAGTGTCTGGCCAGGGACTGTAATCCCCTCCAGGCTGAGGGAGCTTTGGAAGTGCAGTGAGCATCTGGGGATAACAGGGCTGCTTCCCAGAGCAGCTGTAATTTGGTTAAGGGAGACAAAGAAGGGGGTATCCATCCCCCAGATAAGCAGTCAAAATGAATTCACACTGTCTGCACGTCTCTGATCAGCCTGTCTCTGGTCAGCCTTTTCCTAGGAGGAGCAGTCACACTGTAGGGAAGCTTAGGCTGAAGGCACCAGACAGTACTAGCCACTGTCAATGGCTACCCTTGTGGGCCCCACGCTGGCCAGGGCAGGCACCTCCTGTCTTTTTAAAGAAGCAAACAGGCATAAAAAGAAAGAATGAAAAGCAGGAGGGGAATTGGGTTTTCTTGGGGCATCTGAAGTAGAGTGGCTGTGTGCTCCCCAAGCCGAATCTGCTTGTGAATAGACGGGAAGAAGTGAGAGGGAGCAGCCTGCTGTCAGCCTGTCCTTTGTGTGTAAAATACTAATTACAGTGTGACAGGCTGCCAGGCTGCCCAAGCAAGAAGGTGAGGTTGCCGTGTTTGCTAGGCTAGAGAATCACAGCATGTCCTGCCAGATGACCGTGGCAAGCATCTGTGGCTGGCATTCCAGAGGGCTTTGGCCCAATGTGGGTGGGTTTAGGGGCTTGCTAGAACACGGGGAGAACATGGGAGAAGAGCAGGACCGAGGAAGTAAAGTGAAGGAGGCTGTGTGTTCCTTCAGTGTGTGCAGCAGGAAGGTAACCAAAACTGTGTACCAGGCTCCGCTTTGCCACCAGACGTGCCTGGTGCCCATGGCAGGGGTGAGGCTCATCGTAGGCATGGCCAGAGCAGGGACCTGCTGAGCATCCTTCAGCCAAGCACAAGTGGATTGGTTAAGGAACCGGGTCGCGGAGGGCAGCAAGGCTCAGGCAGGGCTTCTGCCTGTGCTCTGCCTCCCGCCTCCCTCCCCTCTCCCCCAGCCCTCCCCTTCATCCCTGTTGTGTATGTGGAAGCTAAACACTGAGGCGAGGGAGCGGATGGCGGATTGCACGCACGCCAGGCAGCCTGGGATGCTTGCTTTTTCTTCTTCTGGCTGCCGGCAGGGCTCGGTTTCAGACATGAGTGGAGAGAAACCTAAAAAGAAAGCTTTCTATCTAGTGAGGATGAAGCCACTGAAGGAGCCCACCACTACTAACAACAATGTCTCTTTTGTGATACACTGTCACATAGGCAAGGAGATCAAACACATTTGCAGCAACTGCAGTCGCGGGGAGGAAGCCCGTGACGGTGAGTGCTGAGATCCTGTGGGTGTAGGAGAAAGGCAGGGGAGCGCGTTTGCTTGCATGGGGGGGAGTGTGTGTGTACATGTGTGCGCTCCTGTCAGAGGCTGGGATGCTCGGCTTGCACCTCCACAGATGCCAGGGAAAGAGGAAAGGGAGCTCGGGAGGAATGCACTGGGCATCGATTCAGCCCATTGATCAGAGAGATGCCAAGAGGGACAGGTCCCCTCATTTACCACAGAAGCTTTGTGCTAACAGTTAAGGCACCAACTCTTCTTTTTTTCTTTCCTTTATTCCCCCAGTTGCTATAGAAATTGCTGTGTGTATTGATTGTGCTTTATTCCCATTCCCATGAATTTTAGATCAGGGTTTTCTGCCTTGATATATCAACTTTTCCTTGTCGTGCTGCAGTAGAGTTTGCTCGACTCAACTCCGTATCTGGAAGGACTGATTTACATGGAATCCAGCTAGTGTGATTTTCACCATGCTGTCAAATGAATAGGGGAAATTGTATTTTTATTGGAATTAATATAGTGCTCTTCATCAGACAACTGTTCTCATCCCTCCTCCCTCTCCTTTTGGGACTGAGCAAAACCTCCAGAGGGTATTTAGAGAGTGACGGTGTAATCAATCACAGGTGTTGCTGTAGGTAAGTATATGCTTTTTATGTTTCTGGGAATGCAAATATGTGAAGGTAATAGAGACAAATTGTTTGTATCTTGCCTAAGTCAGCAATTAGGAGAAGCTGAGAGCTAAAAGGAGCATAACAGCATTTGGGAAAAAAAAAAACGGCCTCACAGATGTTACCCTGGGTTCTTGTTCAGTGTTGTATTACTTCGTTTTGTTGTATGGTTTTACATGTTACTTAGGACTAAGAACACTTGACTTTAGGACTCCCTATTAACTGATGTGGTGGACAGATCTCATTTTCTGAAGGTCAGGGAAAGGCTTTTTTTGTGATAAATGTGAATATGAAATTATTACCATTTTTCTGATCTGAGGTTCTCAGTGGTTGTTGGTACTTCATTTTTCAGCTTTTGTTGCTAAGGCTGATATTGTTATTATTTCTACTACTACTACTAATACTGCTGTTATTAACTAAAGCTGCTTTCTTTTGCTCTATACTGATTTTTTTGTCAACCACAGGTCTGCAGTTTAAGTAACTAACTGTGGTTTTGCGGATGTCTCTTCAGAATTAGCATCCTGCTAGTGTGATTATAGTTTCCTTTGATTAAAAAGCAGCTAAAGCTGAATGGAATTGCTTTTAGTGGAAAAGGGAGAAAATAGCCTGAGAAGCCTGGTAACCCACAGTGGGTTAAACACTCTTTCTGCTTATGCCACTACAGCAGAGGGAAGGATCTGATGAATGCAAGGCAAAGTGTTGAGTGTTTTCTTTCCTCGTGTGCTGCTGGTGACAGCAAGCCTCACAGATACTAAATGAAGAGCTGCGTGCAGCAGCAGCAGGTGCTTTACACTATTAGCATGGTTTATTTATCCTTTGAAGCAAATGAACCCACTTATTAAAAATATTATTTCCTGAATTATTTAAATTGACCTAAAACTCACTTGCATCTGCGTCCTTTGCTGGGGTTTTGGTTTTTTTTTTTTCTGCAAGCTTGGACTTGAAATCCTAGCATGGTAAGAAAATAATGATGCTTTCCTCTCCTTTGATAAGGCACCCATGTGTATGCATGGATGCTTATGAATATATATCTCCAGTTACTCATACCTTATAACAGACTAATAGGTATGTATTTTGGAACTTTATTTTCTTTTTTGTGTTTGATTATTTAGCTTCAAACCATTAGATACTCCAAGGGGAGGGTATGCCTCTTGGCAGAAGATAATCTAGTAGATTTCTAGGGAGGCAAAGACTAGAGCAGAGAGACTTCTAGCTAGCAACCTTCCAGAGCATCTCATAGATCTATTTTCTTCTGTGGGGTAGGATTCCATTCCACCTCATGCAAACAACTTTTATGGTTATCATTTAAAAAGTATGTAACACCAGTACAGCCTTAATCTTTTCTTTCCCATCAGCATGCACATCTATGAGTTTCTTTCAGAAAGTAAAGAAACTGTAGTCCAGCTATGCTGGCTGAGCATACTCCCTGACTTGACTGTTTTTCAGAGCCGAAAAAGGCCAGTTTTGTCCTGGTTAATACTTGTTCTAGACTTTTTGTGTTTTGGAGGGAAAGGATGATATAGTGAACTGAAATTATGAGGTGATCATAAGAGCAGCAGGACAAATCAGGTACAAACCTGTAAGCAGCCCAGGTCATGTATGGACCTCAATATGTCTGTATGTTCTCACAGTTCCACAGCCTAATATACAGCCAGGAAGACAATGACTTAGTACTTTTTATAAGGGAAATGTGCATAGCTATGCAATGTGGGCAACCCCACCTTCCTATTCAAATCTGTTTATAGTTTATAGGTGGTCTTGCAGGCCTGAAACTGCACTAATGGACCCAAAAGTACTGTGTGAGTCCTGTGCCCTAAGCAACTATTATGTGTGCTAGAACTGTGTACAAAGACTAGGCAAGCCAGTGGGATACATTGATTTAATGCAGAAATACCCTCCAGATCCAATTATGAGTCCTGGATTTTAGTCATCATCTTAATCTGTATTCTCATTATACTACCGCAGTAGCAGAACCGGAGAAGGAAAACTCATGCTGAAACATAGAGAAATCCTTCAAAGACCGCTAATCTAGCAAGAGTCACAACTAGGAAAACAGCAGAAGAGATAGCTGTGAAAATGAAGGAAAAGATGGTATCTTGGAAGACAGGTCGTGTAATTTGGAAGGTGAAGGAATTTAGCCATACAGATAGGCTTACTGAAATAAGGATAAAGGAGGTTGGTGTGGATGCAGCGTTTTGATGGGGAAAAAAGGAATTGAGAAGCTCAAAGAGAAGCAGGAGGTTACAGTAATACAGATGGAAGTGGGAGACGCTTTAGCATTGGTCTGAAAGGAATGGTTTTATTTAACGCTAATTTAGTTGGAAAATAGAAACAGAGTGAGGGGTGTATAAAATAACAATACTGGCAGTTTGGGTGGCAGAACATCAGTAATGTCGTTAAAAATGGAGAAATAGTGAAACTGTATGTGAGGGAAGAATGAGGTGTGTGGGTTCATCCTGTGAAGTGTGAGTGACCACATGACATCTAGGATATGATGCCAGAGAGGCAGTCAGACATGGTAGGCTGAACTGAGAAGGGGGTCAAGCGTATAAAGATACACGAGTCACCTCCAGGAATTAAAGAACAATCAGGGCTGAGGTCTGAATTCTGCCAGAGGAAGGCTGCAAGGTAGATGTTGGAGGAAGCAGGATGGTGAGTAGTTGCAGAAGTCCCAAGAAAAGACAGAGAAGTGAGGAGACAATACAAGTGGACATATTTTGAAAGTGCCAGAAGCATGAAGAGAAGTGAAAATACTTTCTGAACGTAAATGTGGGAAAGTGACTCATAAGTTTGTGGAGCTTAAACTGCAAGAGATCAAGACCAAAGTGAGAGGTGCTTTGGGACTATGAGATGCTAAACATCTCTTGGTACATACAGAGCGCTTCTCAATGTGCTGATGTCAGTGGACTCTGGGAGGGCTGTGGCCATGCTGGATCACAGCAGATGACATGAATGATGAGCAAGGGAACAGTAGTTAGAGGAGCAGATACAGGGAGAAGAGATTTGGCTGGGTTTTATTTAAGGTATTCATACACTGAAAACTGACTGCAAATCTCAGTTACCTGCAAGTCTGAGCCTGGATCTGGAACATGGTTTAGTGTGGGTAGAAAGAGCTGTAGAGGTTTCAGACACACCTTGAAAATAAAAGGAAAACTAGAAGGAGCAAGTGGAGCTACTGAAGTGGGATACTTTTGATTTTTATGCAGAGGATCTGACAGGACAACTTAACTGGAAAGCAATTACCGAACAGTGGACTGGAAGAGAGGGACTGCACAAAGGTGGTTTTTGTCAGTGACAAATGAGGGTTTTTTAGCTCAGTTCCCACCTCTGCAGAGGATCCCTGGGCAACTTCAGATGTATCCATTTGTGTATTGCTGCATACCTATGTTCCTTGTCTGTAAAATGGAGACAGTGGGTTTTCCTTTCACCTGCCTGCTGGTCTGTAAATAGGCTGTGAGTCCTTTGGGGAAGAGGGAAAGGCTCTCTCTTGTCATTTGCATTCCTGCTGCCAAGGACAGTGGGGCTCCAGGTTTTGGGGTCTCTAGGTGCAAAAGTGATACAAATATAAAGAATATTAATAATGAAAGGTTTCATTCAGAGTCTAAACCCAGTCTGTTTATTGTGTGCTCCTATACTTCAGAGTTTTGCTGTTTAAGCAGGAATGATTCTGTATCTTATGCATGAAAATAAGTGTGGACCAAGATACTGTTGCGTAGGGATTCCAACACTGGTTTTACTGCTGCTGTCTGTTTACTAGAGCTTCCAGATAAGTATCTTTTCCAAATTGAAAGGGGAATCTGAGGGGGGAGTTGTGTGTGGGGGTGTGTGTGATTCACACCTGGAACTGGCAACTTACATTTTTTGACCAGGAGCTGTGAGAACATTTACTTTATCATCACTTAAAGGGATTTTCTCCCAGGCCATTCTTTTGCTTCCAAAGAATGTATTATTAAATGAAATAGTTATCTTCTGGACAAGCTGTAAGCCCTTCAAGAACTGTGTATAAAAATAAGTTTTCTTCCACTAATTCTCACATTTCAAACAGTAACTGCTGTTCCATTACCATCTCTAGAGTGAGCACAATATGTGGCTATGAGGCATTGCAGTCATTTACAATTGTACCTGTTAAAAATCTTAAAATATTTTGGAAGAAAAAAAGTTAGACTACACAGAGTGGAAAAACAGGCAAAAAAACCCAGCATACCTGGTCCTGCTGTGAAGTGTGGGAAGCTGAGAAGCATGTTTGAGGTTTCAACGGCTAATATAATTATGCAATGTATGTCTTTAGTCTCTGAGGGATAGTTACCTTAAAGAAAGGGGGAGGGGGGAGCATGAGCTTTCACTGCAAAGTGAAATATGTCTCCTTGATAGCAAAGATCATAAAATAAAATTGATTAATTTTTGTTGGTTGAACTCTGTGGTGTTTGATTTGGGGGCTAGCCAGAGAAAGTTATTGAGATTGAGCAAAAAAAGACATTCCGCATCCCAAGAGGCTGCTGGGGAGCCAGGCAGGATACTGTGCTCCCACTAGCACTGCTTTCTGCTTGGGATGGTACAAGCCCTCAGCATTTTGCAGGCTGAGAATAAATATGCCGCTTGAGAAAGAAAGTGAGTCCTACTCATGATAACTTCCAAATAGCAAAATCCCAAAGTGGTGTCCAGTAGCAGGACACTATGTTTTACCTTTTGTTTATGAAGGTGCAGGGAGGGTAGAGTCCTAATGCCCCATTCCCATCAGTGTGTCCTGCATTTTAGGGACTAATAGAAATTCATCAGCTTCTTGTGGTTTTGTCCTGAGATCAGACGCTTAACAGGGCTGCACTTTGTTGGTGTGTCTGGTCATGGTCTACAAGCAGGGAGGAGGAGGGGGTGAGGGAGAGAAAAGGAAGAAAAAGATCAGTTTGGGCTATAAGAAGGTGTATCTCTGGCTTACATACTAAGACTAGCAAATGTAAATGCCAGTGGGAGATGTGTGAGGCTTTCCTTAAACGCTAACAGTTATTTCCGTTGGCTGGTCTACAGTAAAAGGAAAGAAAAAGGGTGGAGAAAGAGAGGAGGGATTACATATTCTATCTTTATGTCCCAAAATAAAGCTGAAGAAACACCACCAAGCTTGAGGCAAGACATTAACTGCTTATGTGCATCTCTGTAGTTACTAACTCATATCCTGTTAAAGTGCCTGTAGCAAAAACTGCTGGCCACAAAATAAACCTGTTGTGTACCATTCTAGGTGTGGCTGTATTGGCAGTGGGAAGCTCACAACCACGTTTACACTGGCTATCACCTAGCAGAGCTGTGAGCTTTCTTTGAAGAGCCCTGGAAGGTGCCTTGTTCAAAACTGCAGTACAATTCACATTATTAACTGAAACTGTAGAAAAAGGTGTATGTAAATATATGCTTTAGTAAATCCTTTAGTATGGGGGGAAAAGTTGTACACAAGATTGGTTTGAGCTTACGCAAACATGTCTAAGTTTTGTTTTCCAGTGACAACTCTTGTGTCCCAACTGGAGAAACGTTCGCCACCTTTTTCAGGAATTCTGTATACCTGTGTCATTGATTTGAGGAGTTTTAGGAGCAAAAACAACAAAAATTATGGAACTGGTCACAGTGGCTGAGCACCCTCTCATTTTTGTTACACAGTGTTGACAAAGAATCATAGAATCATTGAATAATTAGGGTTGGAAAGGACCTTATGATCATCCAGGTGCAAACTCCCTGCCATGAGCAGGGACACCTCACACTAACAAGGGCACTGGTAAGAAGACACCTTGATTCTTTGGGTCTTAGGACAGAGATTCCTGGCCTATTTCAGTCCTGTGTCCTCTCACTGATTTCTCTTCTTTTCAGCTCTCATCTTTTCATATCATCTTACCATCCTGTTCTCTATTCTGAGAGCCAGGTTTAAAGTCTTAAAATATCTAAGCCTCTTAAATGTAAAGATTCAGACAGCATTGGACACACAATGAAAAATCAGTTACTTCTGGGCAGTTCAAAAAAGCAGATAAAATGCCGTCAAGTGTGATGAAAGCACTACGATGGTTTTCCTGTATTTAACAATAATGCTCTGCTGTGAGTATTCGTTGTCATCTTGAGTACTATGCTTTGTTATAATTCTTCTGTATCAAGTTAGATACATCAGAAGTACATTATAAAACTATTTGATAAACCATGAAAGACCAAACGCTTTCCATGTGTAAAGGAGGCGGGCAATGTGTAAAAAGAGAGGCAAGATGTGGATGATGTCATAGATCATGGAGGAACAGGTTCTCATCTCACTCTGCTAGTATCAGAACACCTCAAAACATCTAATATTGACCTGGCTAAACAAGCTTGGCTTTCTCTGTCCTTTTTTGCATCATCCTTATGCCCTATTTTATGCTATGATTCCTGCCAGGTGGGCAGTTAGTTTCCATTTCTGCGTTTTGTCTTTTCTGTGTACTTCCCTTACTTACCTAGAGATGTTTCTCTTAGAGGATGGTTTGCAGAGTTGGCCTCTTTTCTCTTTTGAAACTTGAGATTCTTTAGAAGAAAATGAGATATATGGAAAAATTTCACTTTATATCCTTTATTGGAATTTTATTTATTAATTTTACTACCTATCAGAGCTAAGCACCAGAGAAATATTGGGTATGTAGGGAGGAGATCCGAAGACACTATTCTGCCATATGACATCTTTTTCTCCTCTTTTTGTTTGACTTTTCTTTTAGTTTGTATCTGCTACTACTTGTATCAATTTGTGTTATTATGATACCTTCTGCCTCTGTTTAAAAATGAGAGTTCATAATTTAAGCAGCAGAGTTCATTTATGGTTTCCTTGGCTGATGAGCAAAACCTGTCCTTTGAGTATACTGTTGTATGTATAGAACCATAGAATCATAGAATAGTTTGGAGAGGACCTCAAGATCATCTAGTTCCACCCCCCTGCCATGGGCAGGGGCAGCTTGCACTAAGCCAAGTAGCCCAAGGCTCTATCCAGCCTGGCCTTGAACATGTTATAAATACATTATCATTCATTGCTGCTACCTCAGCAAAAGAGGTAGGCATTCTACATCTGGATTTGTATTGTATGATTTTATTCATTGATCCATTTCAGCGACTGATAGTAAATGTCTAGCTATTCCTTTGTGTCTCCTGAGACTGTCTTATCTGTAATCAGACAATACGGAATTTGGCTCCCTGAAGTTGTTGCCTTAATTGGCCCCCAAGTAGTCAGAACCTAATTGCAGGAGCACGGTGTAAGTGCATGTAGTACTACTACCTTGCTAACAGTCTGCCAGGATGTCTAAGATTAATTGGATATGTTTGTAGTCTGTTAAATTGATTATGCCAGGTCTTGTACATCTTCTGAAAACTGTTAGCCAAAATCCAGCATCAGGACAGTATGGCAATTGAAGGGCAGCACCAGAGCATACAGTGGTTAAGCCAGTTTTGCCTGGATGTTGCAATTGCTTTTTTTAGAAACTGGAGAGTACTATGATGTTTGCCATTGTTTAGATGGATGCAGCAAAGCTGCAAAGGGCTGTAGCTGGGACACACTTCAAGGCCTCATTTTTCCTTTGTGACTTCAAGTTGCACACTTCTTGGAAAATAATGATGTTATTGCTGTTCCTATGAGCTGGAAAACTGTTCTCTTGCTGGTTTTGTCTTGTGAAGTGACATGAACTTTCACTGGTCTGTTGCTTTTAGTCTTGTTTTGGGATGGATTGGGTGGATAGGTGTTTTTGCTTTTACTTGTTTTGGGATGGATTGGTCAGAGAGGGATGAAGTAATGTTTGATTTTTCACTGTCATCTGTCCCTGACTTTGGTGGCTTTGGGTCCAGCTTGCTGAAGATGAGGCTGATACAGCAGAGCCTCTGCCTTTGGGTGAAACTCTTGGATTCAAAAGAATATCAATTATTTCAACAATAAGCACATGGTATCATTTAAATCAAAGATAAAATCAGTAATTATGAAACCACCACCTGCTGTAGCTTCTTTTGAACCACTAAACATATCATTCTGGCTTTGTTATGCCCAGGCCAACCTGTTTAAAGGATGACCCCAAAATCATACTGCCCATCAGCCATCACAAGATGGCTGATTGAGATGCTGTTGAGAGAGCTCTCATTGATGAGCACTGTTCCTCCCCAAAGGAAAGCTCCACATCCCAAGTGAGATAAGAGATGACCAGACATGACTGACAGTCTCTGCAAATTTTCTCTGCATAGATAGTGGAAATTTTGAAAACAAGACTCAGGAATAAAAAAAAAACCAAGCATTTTGCAGGTCTTTCTCTCAGAAAATAAAACTATTTCCAAAACGTTCACAGAGAAGAGGATGGTAAGGTTCTGTATATGTGTTCTTCATAGTGTGCTAGTCAGGACATGGACTGAGGTGAGAGACTCCTAGGCTCCAAGACCTTGGTTTGTGTAACTGAGATTACATTTCTTTAGCCCTAACAATGGAGGTATTCAGTCTTAGCTACTTACTGAAACTCTGAAGCCTAAGGCTTGCAATTTAGATGTACAACCTTTTGTACACGGAAAGCTCAATGCATCTCTCTCTTGGGACACTTTGGGAAGAATGTAAGGTGTCCTTCAAATCTTCTTTTCTTTCCTTCCTCATGCCCTTATCTGTGCAGCCCAAGACTAGGATGACGGGTTTAGAGCTGCATTCAGCAGACACCCTCCCCTATCACTACTTAACAGAAGGAGCTTGCCCTCTGTCTTATTTTGTATGACACTTCTCAGGCCATTAGTCTAATGGCTTTTTGCAATAGGAGAACAGGGAATAAAATTTAAGTGGATACAATTATTTAATTTATCTTGGGAGATTTTGGTAGCAGAGAATGATTTTTATTTCACCTTGCCTCCTAAGTGAAATTGATTATCTGTTTGAAAAAACAGAGTGGTAGTATTTTAAATCTTTCCTTCTAAAGGTCTGGAAGCACAAAATTGTCATGATAGTAACACTGAGAGTATCAGATCATTTCAAAAAAAAAACATACCTAAGTTTTTGATGAAGTATTCTTTGTCTTCAGCAGTGGGCAGAGGGATGTACAGCAACAATATAAATACCTTTGTCCTGAATATAAGTTATCTCTTTGACATAGATTCAAGAATCGGCAGATGGAAATGTTGGTAAGCAGACTTGAATGAATTGGGGATCTTCAGATAAATAATTAGAATGCTCATTAACTACTGGAAATGCCACTGTGGTCTACTGCATCCACAGTCCACGTATTAGCAAGGTTCTCTGAAGTATGTGTGATCCATACATTTGCATCCACATGGCCCATAGCTATGGTCCCTAATGTCAGCAGTCAGTGTCATAAGGATTATGGCATTGGCTTTATCTCTCTTTACCCATCCATTGGGTGCAGCTGCTTTGATGTTTCCAATATTCAGATATTATCTGAGGCAGCACGTGGGCAGCTCCAATGCTGGGGTTTTTTTTTCAACATGATGATTTTGTCAGCCTTGATTTTGCTAAAGTAAATAAATAAATAAAAGCAGTAGAAAAATTATTTTCTTCTACACCAGCTGAAATTGAACCACTACAGACTGTGTGTCATGCTGCTATAGAGCTTTATAGCATCTTATCTTTCTCATTTTGCTTTCCAATCTGCTTAAAATGTCAAGACTGCTGAAAATTCAGATGCACCAGCTGAGCAGTCAGCGCTGTAATTGCACAGACGTATGGATGGATGGATGGACGGATGGATGGACAGTGGAAGGTATCTGAAACAGAAGTTGAATCAGTATTGAAAGACCTTCCCTTTCCTCCTTCCACACACCAGCAAAACAGGATACTTTCCTTATGCTAGCACAGTTTGTTTATTGGATAAATGGCTTTGAAATTTGGGTTCAGCCTGAAGGAAAAGCCAGGTGCAGAGACTTAGCCAGGAACTTAGGCTGTTTGAATCTGAACTGTACCCTGCTGAGGAATAAGAGTGAGATGACTAAAGCTTTCATTAATAGTTACAGCCTCAAAATAATTATCTGGTGGTTTATAGCCATAACGGTGACAGGTTGTGGTTGAGCACTTACAGCCATAAGGGTGAATGATCTGTGGCACTTAAGACAGGATTTTCTGCCTTCTCCAGCATCATAATGGAGAAGAGCAATTTCTGACTCCCTGCTCTCTTCAGCAGCCAGTCTTTGGCTCCTTTGGCAGCCGTTGGAGAAAATTAGACATGATACGTAAATGAGGGGACTTGTGAGACTCAGTTATTATCTTCCTTTCCTTTGAAGTCCCCTCCCCCTAAGTTGCATGTATAAACAAGCCAGAATTCAGGAGGTAATTTATTTTCTCATGTGTTTCCTTACAATAAAGACAGCATTTTGCCTGCATTGTTGACCCTAGGAAAGTACTTGAGTTACTAATGTGGGTTTGGCTTTCTATGCATTTCTGTTGTCTGAGTCAAGCGCCATATTCATTGTGAACTCAATGTGCTTGTGCTGTGCATGGAAATTTGTGAACCTAAAAAAAAAAAAACCAACTAAGGAGATCTGTGGTTCCAGTGAACTGATCTAATTTCTTCCATTCATCTCAAGTTGGCAGAACAGCCAGTTCACTAAGCAGCAAGACAGGCATCAGTTCACTAATGCATTTTCAGGCGTTGCATAGAGGCTCAAGACGGACAGTTCTTGGTAATATTTTTCTTTGGGGTTGCTTTCATTTGATTTTCTTTCCCTCAGCTGCCTTTGGACATGGGCTCTGTGCGATAAACAATAACAATAAACATTGCAAGCC
Organism: Forpus xanthops; assembly: GCA_032466535.1. NCBI lineage: Eukaryota > Metazoa > Chordata > Aves > Psittaciformes > Psittacidae > Forpus > Forpus xanthops. Next base: position 51,141 of record JASSUY010028619.1, on the reverse strand, counting down.
TATATGAAGATGGGTGGTAATTTTAGAATTCAGCTGTTCAGAGCTAGTACAGCTATTCCCTGAATTGAGCAAACAAATGGAAGTGTTCTTCACCTGCTAGGATTAATTTATCTCTGATTTTTTGCAGTATTATTGTTGTATTTGTAGTACACCAGACTCCATTTTTAAATGTTTCTGCGTAAATACCTCCAAGAATATCTGTTTTGTTTCTTTTCTCCTTCCTTTGTAGCAAAATGCTTTGGAGATTTGTCATTTTGAGCACCATCACAAACATTGTAAAGCTTAGGTACTCAGCCAGGTGCCATGGTTCAGGCCAGTCTCTGACTTGCAAATTCAAACAAAATGCTTTGCAAGGTAAAGAGATTTTGGAAATCAGGTTTGCATGGCAAAGACTCCAGTTCAGTTGGAAAAGTATATGTGCAAGTTTGACTTTTGCCTTGATAAAAGGAGATCTGTGAAACTTGTAAGATGTTACAAAGCTACTTTGCCCAAAAGAGATGGATCGGTACTTATAGCCCATAGGCAACAATGTTCTCAATTTTGTGGGCAGACGCAATTTATATTGTCAGAAATGCTCAGAAAGGCTTATGTTGTAGTTGTGCTTTGTTTTTTTTTTTTATCTGCTTAGTAGCAGAACCTTGATAACTTTGAGAGGAAAATTTTGTCATTCGAGGAAGTCAGATTTCATCAGTTTGTTCTTTTGTCCAGTGCCAGCATTGAAAGGCTGGAAGATTATTTGGTTATAATTGTAAGGAATGTCAGGTTTGGAATGAATTTTATCCTATTTCTGTATTGAAATGAAACCTCATGCAGATGCCCATCACAGTTACCTTCACAATGTTGAAAAATGAACTTTACTGCCAATTTCATGGTCAGGTGGCTCTCTATAGGCACATCCCATCACGCTGCTGGGGTGCTCTGCTCACATTTGCACCTCACGACATGCCACAGGTTCCTCTCTCAAACGCCATAATACAGAGGAAAGTAGTCATTAAGACCATGCTGTAATGTATTCTCTGTCAATTTCTTTTTCTGTAGGTGAATTTCAGCATGCAGTGAAGGCCCCTTTTACAGCTTTGGCCGATAAAGTCATTTGACGCCAGTAAGGAGGCACATTTTACCATGCAACCAGCGTGTCTCAGCCCCACGTGAGAGCAACCACACATAATGCAGTTCATCTTCTTTTGCTCTTCCTGCTCATCTTAGTAGTCACAAGCGAAGAGCAGAGGGCCATATTTTACCTTAATTAGCACAGATTTGATAGCCCAGAAGGCAGAATAGATCCCTGATTCCTAAGATGGTCATCCAGTCGCTAGATGGCTTGAGTAAGGTAATTCTACTCATGGTGACCTTCACTGTTCACTTTGGTATGGTTAGGATTTCATTAATTTCTCTCTGCTTTCATTATTTTCATGCATAAAGCTGCTGGAACTATTTCAGTACCTTTTTCAATGATTGTATTTTCTTGGTTCCTTGTACTATTTTTCCCTTAGCTCTGATCTAAACTTTTTCTCATTTTCTGAGCTATTTCTGGTTGCTGGGCTTGGAATTATTCATGAACTTGAAGCTATGTGCATATATACTTCCTTTGACTGTAGCATTCCTTAGGTAGATATACCAATTTGATTACCTGATGGGCTCCATCTTTTTTTAAAGGCAGCAGCTTTTTTAAAACCAGAGGCTTTCCTCTAAATCGATTGAGCAAGAGCAATAGCCTGCAGAGCTCAGGATCCATGAGACACCGTGTAACTTAATGCTAAAAAGAGAGGGTGAAAAAAGTGCAATCACAGCTATGAAAATCACACAGAAATACTCCATGTGTTTTCAGCCAGCAACCCAACCATGCTTTATTCATGACTTTAAAGGAGTCATGGGTATTTTCCTTCCCTTTGAGTACTCATCTCTGAAACTCAAGCCTCTACCATAATTGCCTAAACAGATATTTCACCATATCTAAGGGTCTAAACTAACCATCACTGGAATCAACAAAAGAATTCCCATTATAATGACAGTCAGCAAAGACCAAATATAGGTGCACTTAGGTAATCAGAGCAGAAGCATTCACTCTTCCTTTTGCATTCTGGAACATGCATACAGCCTGTGTCCTTTCAGAGTCTAGTGAAACATGCTATTTTTTGCTAGGCTGTTACTGACTCTGGTTTTTAACTCACATTTATGCCCAGTATAAATGTGCCATTTGGTATCATTTCTCTTTTGCTCTTGGCCAACCTCCTGTCAGTTTCTTTAAAGAAAAGAAATAGACGTTTCTTTTTCCCAAGATGAGCAATATAAATTTTACAAGGGAGTGGTTTGAACTTTCTAGCTGTTAAATAAAAGTACTTTTTCCTTTCTCCCAGCCATTAAAGTAATTGAAGCCTTAATTTTTTTATCTTTATGATGATAGTGGTGAGCAGGTACCATTGTGTTTAGAAAGTGTAATGTTTGTAATACCATTTACTGAATGTAGTTACTGTGAATAAGAGTGCGTGCACCTCTCAGATTTCTGGATAGTCTAAAGATATGCCTTCTAAAGTGCACATTTTTAGTAAAATAAAATAGAAATATTGGGTATTCTTACATGAGAACCTCAAATGATAAAGATCAGTGATTACTCAGTCCACCAAAAATCTGCTAAGAAAGGAGAATCATTGAAAATACTTTTCCTGGGGTTTCCCAAAATAGACAGCCTTTAGCACTCGCAGTTTGTTTCCAGAAAGGTGGAGAACTTCCCTTCCATGAGGTTCCCCATGAAAGGCCGGTAGATCAGTGTGCTCTTTTGTATGAGCAACTATGTCTGCCTCTGTCCATGTGGCAATTAGGAAAATTATCACCCAGTAGCAAAGGCCTAGCAGAATTTGAGCAACAAAGCCTTTTCTTGGATTACTTTTATATATTGCAGCTGAGTAGAATTTGCAGGTCAGGCTGGAATAAGAGAGAAATCCAACCATGAAAATATAATCATTACCTGCTCCTTCAAGAAGATGCTTTGCTATCAAGTCTAAACAAAATATAGGGAAAAAAAAACGTTGTTTGGGGAAAAAAAAACGTTGTGTGCTGTTATCTCTTCACTGCTTGCCACTTAGGAAGGGTAAAATTTCCCTTCCTTTCAATATGAAGTTTTTGCCAGAGCAATTCCTGGTACTTGTGGAATTGTCTTCTTGTAGCCTCAACAAAAGCAGGATATCTGGGTTGCTTCTGCTGGTTCTGTTTTTCTCTTGACTGTCTTTTGGTTGTGCTCCACTTGTAGTAGCTGCTCTGAGTCAAATTTTGGAGTTGCTGGGTCTCCACATTGTGTGGTGCCAAGGACAGACAACTGTGGGTTCTGCTGTGGAGTCTAGACACCCAAGAGTGAGGAGCTGCAGTACTGTTTAGTGGATTTAGCCTCAAATCTGTATGTAATAAATACTTAAGAAATGTAAAACCCAGTGAGTAATAAGAGCAATAAGGTATACACAAAATAGCTGATACCAGTGAAATCTAACAAGCCTGATTTCCTGTAATTGCAGGGCTTATAGGAAGAGATTATGTAGCTACTGATGACATAACCTGATAAAGTGCTTTTGTTGCAAGTAAAATTCTTGTGCACTATGTTATAATATGGAAAATGCTTGATGTTTTGACAGATTTCGTATCAATAAAGACATTTTCATAGCGATGCATGCAGTGTAGTTTGCAGAGGTTAAAAAAAAGGCTTTCAGATTGCAATCAGCATGAATAATTAATGTTTTACGTCAAAATGCGGGGAAGTTGAAAACAGGGTCCTAAAGGGATTTGACTTGCAAAGCTATTCTTTGCACTTCTGTTCCAACAAGCAAAATAAATAGACTGAAAAGGAGAGATCACAGCAGCGAGCAAAGCCGTACCATGGTCTGAAACAGACAAGTATAAAGGGTGAGAGATTTAGTTACAAATACAGTGCAAAGTACTACACACCTGGGGAGAGAGATTAACTGGCAGGGGGTTGGAAAATGTGGGTGCTGCTTAGCATGCAAAGGAAAGCTACTGACAGCCTCTTCATGGCTCATAAACCCACTACACCAACCCAGTCAGTGCCATTGCAAATGTGTTTATCCAGTGGGAGCTGTTGTCAACCGGAGGAAATCATCCTCATTTGGCAAGACTGCATGTAGTCTGCTGCATGCTATGCCTTGTCTTTCATTGGGAAACAAACCTTGGAGAAGTTAGGAAAAGTTTAAATGAGCAATTCAGATAGTAAAGGCAGGTCTGATGAAAATTAATTCCAGGTGCAAAGGGAAATTAAAGGGAAATAACTAAATAGATGATAATAGAAGAGCAGAAAATGGACCATTTTCCTGAAAGAAAATCAAGGTGGTTTTTTTTTATTTTAAAGTGTTGCCATCCAAGTAAAAGGAAGACATAAGTGCTCAGCAATTAGTCGTTCAGGTTTCCTGTCATTCCAGAAAGACACATGATGTGTCTACGTCTTGTATTGCACAAGGCTGCTGCAACAAGGTCTGTGCTGTCTGAAGTTGTCTGAAGATTTTCAGAGCGCAAAGTTCTAAAGAAACTTTGCAATGGGAGTTTGTTGCGTTTCTGCAGAATAAAGACTGGTTGGATGTGGATTGGAAATAAGAAGCATTACCTTGGGAATATTTATTTACGTAGAGTTATCAACATTAAGTAAAATGGCACATTTAGTGAATTACATCTTCAGGGCCAAGATTATTTTCAAACTGTTAATATGGATTTGTGCAGATGCAACAGAAAGGATAACGTAGCCACTGGTGTTTCCTAGGAAGGCTTCAAATCTAACTTTGGACAGTAAACTGCTGTTAAGACAATAATGTGTCTGATTATGAATGACACGTGTTAAGAAATGGTCTGAGAGAAAACTTAGTGTGATTAGTGTTGGGGAAGGTAACATTAAAGATCATGTATGGGATGGGTGGGCTTTGGGCTTCAGCAATTAAATTGCTCTGTCTCCCCAAATGTGGAAAGAATGGTTTTGGTTTTGTTTGGTTTTTGGTTTTTTGTTATTTTGTTTGTTTTTTGGTTTTTTTTTTTTAAAATGGAAGATGGCTATATTATATGTGACCAACATTAATCAAGGCCATGATTCCCAGACAGATGTGGAAATGACAAAACTAGTTGTCATTCTCCAGGAAAACTTAGTTATGTTGCCTTTAGGAGGGCCTTTGCTCTGCTTGCTAAGCTTCTCAAATTCAAAAATCAGGAGACCCCTATATTGTCTCTTACTCGACCTTCTGGAAATTAACACCCTACTGAAAGATGTGAGAAACTCGTAAGAAGGTAAAGATTAAGCCTCTTTTTTTGATTGGACTGATAAATAGACTGTTTTGAAGAACTGCTTTTCAAACTGCCTCTCCTAGACTTGGGGATTTTGTTCATATCAGGTGTCCTTGCAGTGCATTACAGCTCACAAACCTCAAAAGGACTGAGGTCAAATAATTCTCAAACCTAGGGTTAGCTTCAGAACCAAAAAAAAAGGAGGGGGGTAAGAGAAGAAATTAGCTTTTAAACCGTCTATTATTATAAATCTTTGTAGTATATTATAATCATGATTGTAAAATATCTTTTACATTACTGGGATGCAAAATATTTTTTGTTGTGCTTTTTCTCATTAAAGCCACAAGTCTTTCTTAATGTTCTATCTCTATGAACATCCAATGTCTTAAGGACTACAGTAAAATCTTGAGAGCTGTCTCACAGTCAAATTGCCTGTATAAAGCTCTCAGGTAATTTCCCCCTTGCTATTCTGGGATGACATCTTGGACAGGAGAAAGTGGGAGGGGAGCATATTGCCCTGTTACCATAATTGCAGGTCCCAGTGTCTATCTGTGTCCTGGCAAGATCTCTCAGATTCTGGGTAAAAAATCAGACCAAGCTCCCAAAAGCACCAAGTATCAACAGTAATTGTGACCCATAAACATCATGTTTGTGGTGCCAACCTCAACGTGAGCCCTCAACAGTATGACTAGAAGCACCAATGCACATGGCAGTTCCTTTTCCCAGTTGAGCAGACTGATGAAACTTGAACTGCTGTGGCTGCTTTCCTCTTTGACGGCACAAAAAACACCAAGTGCAAGGTCTGGTTGGTTTCCATTCCTGCAAGTACCACCTTTTTTTGGGAACAGCAAGGGTGTGAAACCAGCCTACAGAGCCTGCTGTTAGCAGTGGGTGTCACAGCCCACAGCCAGTCAGTAGTCATTAGGAGCCAAAAAGGCAGAGAAACCCAGCCAACTTAAGCAAAAGATGCAGCAGCATAGAAGAGTGCAGAAATCTGGCACTTAACTTCTTGCATCGTGGTCTGCTTTTATTCTTGCTGTATTGAAACTGTCATGGCTTTATGCTAATGTGGTTCATTCCTAGCCAGTGATTATTATGCTTTGAATTAGCAGTTCTGTTGAAAGTATTTTTCATGAAAAAAAAAAATTAGATAGTCCTTCTGAGAAATAGGAGCAAGAGGAGAAAAGAGCTGTTACTTGCATTAGCTTGGAGCTGTGTGTGTTTGGAGAGGATGAAGGAGAAGAACCACATTCATGGGTGATAGAGAGCACAGCAGGACTCCCAGGGCACATCTGTGTGAGAGATGATACTGAAATACAGGGAAGAGCAGTCAAAATATGGAAATGGTTTTGACAGAGTGCTTGGCTTTTAATGAGCCCACCCTTTGGGTGAATTCTTTTTGACTCCAGTGTTGGTTTTGCCTGACTGTGAATCCATGCTCATTTACCCTGAGTGGGTAAAGCTTCCCAGGGGCAGTGAGAGCACAGCTGGTGTGGGACAGAGGGGTTGTATGGTACAAAAGGGGAAAGTCTTTAAAAGATGAGTTTTCCAGGGAATGGCCTCACCAGTACCAGTTAGGACCAGCTCTCAAAGAGGAGTTATAGCAGCTCTGAGATTTATTAACTAAGGCACCTGGGTAGCAGAAATGGTGGTTCAGTGACGGAGAACATAGAGAGGGTGAGCAGCAATAGGAATTCCGTTGTTTAAGCTGTGGGCCTATGCAGCAGGATGCCTAATTGAGCAGCAGTAGTGTGTCATTCCCAGTTTGCTCAGTGGGCCACTTCTATACTCTGCATCCTCCAAGTGAGGAAGCTAAGACAATATGAGTCCATTACTTTAAGCAGCATCTCTAAAATATCATAGCAGAGGAACACAGTGTGATCTTATGATGCTTTCACTGACGGCATCATCAAAATGGAGGGTGTCTGCCTGCAGAGGGAGGTGGTCAGTACCCTGTGCTGGTCTTCAAAGCCCAGCAGGTTCCAGTGAAATCAGAAAGTATAAGGAAATTTCTGTCTTCCTCCTCTTTTTACCCTCATGGTTTGTTCAGCATAATGAGGCAATTTCCAGCCTCGTTGCAGCATGTCCCAGCCCGTGCATAGGACAGAGCCTTGTAATGGGTTCTCTGGATAAGAAGATATTTCTCTAGGCAGTTGGGCACAAAGAGCTGGAACAGAATGAAGTGCTTTGGCCGAATTGCTTTTTTTTCCCCCCTCTGATTTAAATGGAAAGAATATGTTCTCAGAAATGCCTGTCTTTCTCTCCATTACCCCAAAGAATAGCTGGTTTTAACCATTTCCACCGAAACTCTTGGGCTCTCTGTATCTTGCTGGGTAGTTTTCTTTTTTTTTACTCTAGAATATTACAGACATCTGTATCTGGCAGTGATATTTTACAGGAAAAAAGGACTATGTTGCCAGTGTTCAAAGCAAACAAAAGAGCAATAACAAAATAACCAACCTCTTGCAAAAACCTGAGGATCTCAAATAGTATCTCAGTTTGTAGTTCTGATAATGAAACCTCTTTTGTGACAGAAATGTGTCTCTGGCCGTTCCCATGAAAACCACCCTAAATCTGGCACACTCAAAGCCTCAGAAAAATTTCCATTGAGACACATAAGAATTTGCTAGCCAAAATCTCTGGTGATTGTGTGAGTGTGGAATGGGTATGCTCATCCCTTCAAAATGATGTTCTTGCTGAGGTTCCGGAGCCCATGCTTATGCCTGAGATTAATATTTAATACACTAGAGGTGATAGAAACTGGGCTGCTGTCTTCAGAGCAGGAGGGATGATAAGCTGCATCCTCTTTTTAAGAATCCAGACTGTGTGTGTGGAAACCACACAAATAGGTTTTACTGGCAGTGTCGCATTACAGCACCAGCCTGGCAAACGGTATCCCTGAAAAACAAAACAAAGCAAAACACTAACAACTTCAGAAAAAAAAAAAAAAATCAAAAAAAAAAATCAAAAACAAAACCAAACGCCCTCCTAAATGATGACTGAATTATTGCAGATGTATTCTGTTGGGAAAGAGTGTGCATGCATCAGCCTGGGGCTGGGAGAGCTTGTTGCCGTCCTGGCATTTATAGCACGGAGAGAACTTTTCTCCAGGGCTGCTGGTACCTTTCCTCTGTTGGTGTTTTCCTTTGTGGTCTTGGCTTACCCTTTCAGTGCCTCTAATCACGGGGGTGTTATTTCTCAAAACTATTAGCATACATTGTCCCAGCAAATGTGAAGGGGACCATGCAATGTAACTGTACCAATAGACCATCTCCAGACTTTAAATTCTTCAGGGTTTGGGTCTGGGTTTTCTTTAGCTATATAGACTGTCATGATGTATTACAGGATGAAGGCTGCAGAATGCTGAAATTTTTAAACACAGACTCAGTGAAAACCAGGAACAGCTTCAAGGAAATTCAGCCCTTAGTGTAGACTATTAAAATTTCTTTAAACCTTTGTGTTAAAAGAAGAATTGGAGGGAAATAAGTGGACAGAAAGTAGAACTAGACTTGGGACCCCCACTGCAAGGAAAATATTGGAGTGCTGAGGCATGTCAAAAGAAGGGCAACAAAGCTGGTGAAGGGCCTGGAGCAAAAGTCTTATGAGGAACAGCTGAGGGAACTGAGGTTGTTCAGTCTGGAGAAGAGAAGGCTAGGGAGGACCTTGCCACTCTCTATAACTGCCTGAAAGGAGGATGGAGTGGAGCATGTGTCAGTTTCTTCTCCAAAGCAGCAAGTGTCAAGACAAGAGGTAACAGCCTCAAGTTGCTCCAGGGGAGGTTTAGACTAGTTATTAGGGAAAATTTTTTCACTGAAAGTGTTGTCAAGCATTGGAACAGGTTGCCCAGGGAAGTGGTGGAATCACCATCCATGGAGGTATTTAAAAGATGTGCAGATGTGGTGCATGGTTTAGTGGTGGACTCAGCAGTGCTAGGTTAACAGTTGGACTTGATGATCTTAAAGGTATTTTCCAACATAAATGGTTCTATGTGTCTATGCTTTTTAGCACCCTTTCTTCTATTAATGCAGCCCCTTTTGTAACCTGGGCGGTTTTAACGGACGCAGTAATGATACCAGAAGGTCATTCATTATCAGGGTCCTTGCTCTTGATAGACATTCATTCATGGAAATGTCTCTTTTCATTGGGGAAAAAAAACAAAACAAAACAAAACACAAAAAAAAAAACCCACAAAAAAAAACAACAACTTGCAATATTTCTCTTAAGCCATATTGCATCTTTTTTTTTATTTTTTTTTCACTTCTAGAGCTTTCTTTTTTCAAGTCTCTGTCTCACTTCCCCAGGAATGGCTGGCGGATGGATTGCTAGCTGTCTAGAGTGATGCAGAACAATTTACTATAGATTATAACTTTGTCATTGTAATATTCCATATTCCTGTTGAAACTGATTGCTAATAATGATCTTTACAGTAGATTATGGATCCACTGAAATTAAATCTTAGAATGGTTTGATTGGAAAGGACCTTAAGATCATCAACTCCAACCCCTACACCTCACTCTAGACCACATCAACTAAGGTTTTGTCCAGCCTGGCCTTGACCACCGCCAGCGATGGAGCTTTTATCACTGCTTTGAGCAACCTGTTCCGGTGCCTCACCACCCTCACAGTAAAGAATTTCTTCCTTATATCTAACCTGAACTTCCCCTGCCTAAGTTTAAGCCCATCACCTCTTGTCCCATCACTACAGTTCCTAATGAAGTCTCCAGTATCCTTGTAGTCCTCTTCAGACACTGGAAAGCTGCTATGAGGTCTCCACGCAGCCTTCTCTTTTGCAGGCTGAACAGCCCCAACTTTCTCATCCTGTCTTCATATGGGAAGTGCTCCAGTCCCCTGATCATCCTCGTGGCCCTCCTCTGGACTTGTTCCAACAGTTCCATGTTCTTTTTATGTTGAGGACACCAGAACTGTACACAGTACATGAGGTCTCATGAGAGCAGAGGGGCAGGATCACCTCCCTTGACTTGCTTTGGATGCAGCCCAGGATATGGTTGGCTTTCTGGGCTGCAGGCACAAAATGAAGCTGGCTCATGTTCATTTTCTCATGGACCAATACCCCCAAGTCCTTCTGCGCAGGGCCTCTCTGAATCTCTTCTCTGCCCAACCTGTATCTGTGCCTGGGATTGCGCCAACCCACTTGTAGGACCTTGTGCTTGGCGTGGTTAAACTTCATCAGGTTGGCATCAGCCCACCTCACAAGCCTGTCAAGGTCCCTCTGGATGGCATTCCCTCCAGTGTCATGGACAGTGTCAAATGCTTTGCACAAGTCCAGGTAGACAACATCAACTCCTTTGCCCCTATCCATCAGTTCTGTAGTCCCATCATAGAAAACAATGCTAAAATAATTTCTGCACTTTTTTCCCTTTTTTACTGTTCTCTGTAGCCATGGAAAATTTTGACCATCTGTGTTGTTCTTTGGTGATTTATTAAAGCAGTTACTTCACTTCCCCCCCCTCTATTTTTTTTCTTCTTTTCTTGCTGAAACTACAGCAGAGGAAGTGGAAAGACTGGCTGCAATGCGCTCAGATTCCCTAGTACCTGGGACTCACACCCCTCCGATCAGAAGAAGAAGCAAATTTGCCACTCTTGGGAGGCTTTTCAAGCCATGGAAATGGAGGAAGAAGAAGAGTGAAAAATTTAAGCACACTTCAGCAGGTAATAGTCGCGGCGGGGTTGGTTTGTTAATCTGTAACTGCTTGACCAGACTAAAAGTTTGTAATGCAGCCCCAATTCATATATGTTTTTAAGGTTGTTGAAGCTTGGCATGGAGAGATTTCTCAGATTCTAAGAGGTCTTTAACACTGCTACCAGCTTTTTATTTAAAAAAAAAGGCAAAACCAACATTTTAGGTACACTACAATTAAAGCAGCTGCTCACCAAAGCTATAAACTCAGGTTCTGCTGCTAGAGCTAGAGAGTAACTCACAAGAAATCTTGTAACACTGATTTACAACATTATGGGTAAAGGGAATAGTAGTATGAAAAAACAACTCTGGAGGATTTAGCCACATTCAAACTCCTTGTAATTGCTAATAGAGGAGCAAGAAAAATACATAACAAAGGAGTTGACATTTTATTGAGTAACTTGCATAACCATAAATTATTTGTTCCGTTGGGCAGGGAAGACATATGTCATTTGTTTTCTGAGAAAAACAAGTATCTCTTCCTACCACACCCCTCCTTCTGCCATTGCTTTCTAATGCTCCTGGTTTAAGACTCTTTTAATTGAAAGATCAGTATGAAACACTACAAAAGCTTGTTTTTGTATTGTTACTTGGTCTGAGCAAGAATTCCATATCCAGGCACCTATGCATGTGCTAGAAGTTTGTACCTGATGTTTTTGTTTTCAAGCTTTGTGATATATTTAGAAGATTTCTTGTCTTTATTCTTCCATGATGATTGATAATTACTACATGTGGTTTTGCAAGTTGTAAACCTGGATTGGCTGTGAGAAGACGTGAATTTTCTTCTGATTTCTTGCTGTTCTTACCAGAACTACAAAGAAAACAGTGAGGATCTTGCTCCTTCAAGTGCCAGAAGAAGCTTGAATTACAGCCCAGTTGCTCTCTGACCTTTTTATTGCACAGTGGAAGCTTTCAGGCAGGAGACTTGGCTGTACCTTCTGACACCCTAAAGCCTGTACTCCTTTAAGTGGCCCATAATTGCGTGAGAAGTCTCATTTAGCTAAGTGCAAATTCTTGCATAAGGCTAAATGCAGAGTAAGAATTCTCAGGGTTTATACTTGAAGGTGTTCTTTACGGTGTGCTGTTTAAGCTGCTCACTGATGTGTCAGGCAAAGACTAATGAACTGGAATGGATGGATATATTACTCTCAGTGACAATTGTATTTTTTTGACTTGACAGCTGAGAAGCTATTGTCGCCAAAAATGGCATGTTTCTGCAAATCAGAAGCTTGTCTTTCATGTTTTGTATCAGACATAACCACAGTGAAGTGTATCAGGATTTCCATGAAAACTGTATATAGCTCAGGGATATGTGGCTGCTGTGGTGATGCCTGCTTTGAAGCTAGCTCCATTTAGCATGTTGCGTTAGTTGGTTAAAACTAGAAGGATAACCACAGCAGTTCAGAAGGTGCCATGGATTGCCAAAGCCTGCCTACTATTTATTAGTATGTTTTATCCAGCTCCAGGAGGTGGGGCTGAGCTGCACACTGCTGTGGTTTGACTGATTAGTTTGAAGCTGGGTTGAATACACCTACATAATCTGTCCTGGGCGTTACAAGAAGAACCCATTTACCATGTCACTTGTAAAGTACATAGGGATTAAAAACAGAGTAAAAAAATTGTGTTTCCTCTTCTGGGAGGTATAGGAACCTTTACCACACATGCCAGTGTATCTCTTCTCCTAGAAAGAGGGACTATAGTGCCTGAAAAATTAATTTAAAAGATGTGTCTCCTATTTGCAGGAGATTGTTGATTGCAGTACTAGATTTTATCTCAGTTGAATCCAAAATCTTTCCTTTAAAAAAATAAATAAATTAAAAAATAAATCATCTCTGGTAAGCTAACAGTATCCTGCAGCTGCTCTGCAGAACTTGTATTCCTATCAGCTCCCCTGCTACTAACTGCAGCAAAGTTGACAAAGATGTCAAATTTGCAGTGCACCCTGCGTGAGGCATGGGGATAGATTTACATCTGGACTGTATGAGAGCTGGGGACCCTGCAGTTTCCATCATGCCCAACCCTGGGGAACATGAATCCACCAGCATCCTATCAGACCTCTGTGGCAATTCCGCAGCATTGTCGGAACCTAAAGTGTGGTACGAAAGAGTTTACACATGGAAAACTAGCAGTTTTCTGCTGGTATTTCCATGACCTCTCATCTAATACCACTGATGTCACTGAGAAAATATATTTAATCTTTATAATAAAACAAAGGACAAGCTTGTGAAATGGCATAATGAGAGACAGCATGAAACTTCATAATACAGGCTTATTTTCTTCTAGTGCACTGATAAATGTGACTCTTGGAAAAAAAGAAATTCTCATTAGTGTCCTACAGGCATGAACCCAAGCTCTCCACTTACATAGAACATCAGTAATTATAAAAAAAAAAATACTAATATATGTATTTTATTGGGCTCTTATTTGCTGCAACAATAGATTCAATTATTTTTAATGTCAAAAGCGGTAAGGGTCAAAACACATGACCTTATCTGTTAAAACTTCCTTTGAAATTCATGGGAGTCTTTTCCTGGGAGAGGACTGGAAGAAAGAGAGAGTCGGGCTGGCATTTAAGGCTGAAAGGGGTTGCCCTTTTCTTGAGATCTCCAAGTACTAGCATTTTGTATCCATATTTTTATCAGACTGAAAGCCCTGGTTATTTATTCAGTGATGAATACTTTAAAATACAGTGGGCAAAAAAAATACCTTTTAGGTAATAGGTAATGTTATTTTCTGACACTTGGTAATTGCATGAGATGAGATAGCAAATCTTTAATTTGATTGATGGAGGACCTTAACATTATGTTTATTATATGTGGTTCCTTTCAGCACATCAGTACTCATATTGTGATGTTTCAGTGTAACAAGTCCCTGGTCCTCTCTCTGTTATTTTATTGCCACTGACAAGCAGAAGGTTAAAAGGATGCATGTGTCGTATACTTTATATGTTTATAGGTTATATTGGTTAGATATCCCTGAAGCAACTGCAGAAACGACCAAAGTCTGACATTGCCTTGATGCTGACTTAGTCATGAAGGTGAAAGTTACGGGTTTTGATGTAGACTTCTAATGCCTTTGCCTTGCAGTTGGTCTGTCTTTGAGCATCATCATTAGGTATTTTTTAGAGCGGGCAGAGCAGGTAGAAAAAAATCACACTATGGGGTGATCTGTTGTTGCAGATGGTAAGCACCAGATGAGCCTGCATCTGGGGTTTGATTAGAACAACCTCTTCTGCTGAAGGTGGATTATTAAGATGGTTGTTCAGGACATGCACTGTGAGTGACAGATGGGCCTCATCTATGAACAAGCTCAATCTCAGAGCAAGCAGAAGGGAGACTATACTGTGTGAGGGACATCAGTGTACCATGGTGGGGGCAGAAACAAGTTAATTCTCACAGTAATCCTCCTTCTAGATAGAAGTGAAGCTCCCCCCAGCAAAGAGTATTTTTTCAATGTCAGGGATGCAAATAATTTTACCTCAGAGGTCTGATGAAAGTTCTTTGATGGATGCTGAAACTCCCACAGTACAATATGAACACTCCTGACAGTGAGGTTTTATATACAGGGAGTGAGACAAAGAAATTAAGGTCAGCCACAATTATTCATGCTATAATCAAAACTATGGTGTACTTTTTAAAACTCACCTAAAATTTCTTCTTGCACAGAAAGTGTGGAATTCTTTATTACCATGAGGGCTAACGGTTCCTCACAGCAATGAGCAGTATGAGAAAGCTGAGAAATCTAGCTTTGGGAGCACAGCCAAATTCTAAATGACAAGATTATATCAGTTGATGGAACTGTTTCCTATAACTGATAAAAAGAGTAGTCTCACTTATGGCAGAAGGAACCAGGAAGAAACAGTTAATTCTCTTTGCTCAAGCATGTAGTCTTGACTGGATGCATCTGGAATGGTTCCAGCAGGCTGCACAAGGTTTTTAAAGCCTCCCTAGGTTCTCTGAGAGCCAGCAAAGCAGGTAGCAAGAGAGTAAGCTCACTGTTTCCTCAGCCACACCTTTGCCATTGCTTTTAATACCTTGATCTTGTTCTGCTTGCCTTGATGTGAATTTCAAAACAGTTTCTCAATGTGCTGTTGTTTTATTTCAGTGCGGTACACGTGGTGGTGTAGTGTAATTTCCTGGTGATGTTTTAGAGAATGAAGTGCTTTATGAAATAAAGAAGCCTGAGGGAAGATAGGTTCTGGACTTACTTGAAATATAACTTAAATTTTTTTATCACTGTATTCATCCAGAGCCAACTGCTTGCAACCTTTCAGAAAAAAAGTATTTCAGCTGCTTGCAGGGGTCTGAAAGGGGAAAATGTTTTACTTCACCATTTCCTGTTTCTGGTAACCTTCATTTTAAGGAATCATAGAATCATAGAATAGTTAGGGTTGGAAAGGACCTTAAGGTCGTCTAGTTCCAACCCCACTGCCAGAGGCAGGGACACTTCCCACTAAACCATGCCACCCAAAGCTATGTCCAACCCATGCCAGCGATGGAGCATTCACAACTTCTCTGGGCAACCCACTGTGTCCATCTTCCCCCATTCTTGCTCCCTGAGTTGCAGTGCTCAGGCAGAGGGAAGGAGAAAGTGTGTAACTTATACTTGGAGGAAACTGGGTGCAATGAGAAGAGGAAAGCAGGAGAAGGTGAGAAATTAAGGACTGTGGAGAAAGGTTAACTGTACAATAAGAGAGAGAAGGATTCAGCAATCTTTGGGTCGCGTACATAGGCACCCTGTAGAATGAGCAGAGAAAGTCCAGTGCCAGAAGAAAGCTCCACAGCAGCTCTATTGCCAGGTAGACAGTTATCTGAAACAATCAATAATACTAAAGAGAGAAAATTAAATCTGTATCTCAGGTTTTCCTCCTAGATACTTTGAAACTTCCCTTCACTAATATCACAAATCCCCCCATAGAAATACTTACAACGTTTTCCACTGCATGATAAGGATAGATCCATCCTTCAGTGCCACAGCTCCCATGGGTGATCTAGCAAGCTGTGTCCTGTTCTGTGGCCAATGAGAGACATGACAGTGATTTCCTAGCCCAGTGTTTGGGGTGCCTTCCTGAGAAGAGAGAAGACCCACTCCTGCTTCATTTGAAGCTTTGTTTGCTTAGTGCAAAATTGTAGAGGGTGGTGTTCAGGAGCCCATCTCAAGGTGTATGGCTGGGGAGTTGGAAAAGATAAAGACTGGGCCTGGACAAGCAGGATATCAGAAGTGCCAAGAGGCAAATCAGTGTGACCCAGACATCATCAGCTGGGTTGGGGAAGATTGAGTTGAGAGACTAGGACTTTCAGGGCAGTTTCATGGGTTGCTCTGCTGTCTAAGGGTCTTAGGACTCTTGCTAGTTGTCTGTACAGAGGATGACAGACTTCTCTTGCTAGCAGTTACTCTGTTAAACTGGAACAGCTGAAGTCTCCACGCTGAGTCTAACCACTGAAGGCCAATACTGTAGAAAGTGCCACAAAAAGAAGCATCTTTTTTTTTTCAGTTTGCTTTTTAGGGAGGGAATACATGCTTTTCTGTTTGCTTTCACTCTTCACTCTCCCTGGAGCCAGATTTAAAGAAAATCAAGTGTGCCAAAACAAAATCAACTCATGCAAGCTTTAGCTGCCCCACTCCCAGAATATGCATTAAAACAGCCATTCATTTTATGCTCAAATGCTGTGTTTTTAACTTGCTAAGCCTCAGTGCTTTGGTTTTTCCATCCAGAGTTACTAAAAAAGTGCTCTAAAAAAATTCATATGTCAATGTGTTTATATAAGTCAAGTTTCCCAGTCAGCAGAGGGATTGTTTAAATTTGGCAACACTTACAGGCAAGGACTTACAGTGTTTCTGATGAATAACAAGAAGAAAACAAAATGTGGTAAATCTGTGCAATTAGAGGAACTGATACTCATAAACCGTACCCAGATCATTTTATCCCTACTGCTGATTATTTCTAACTACAATAGGTAAATATTTTGAACTTTACTTTCCAGAATATTCCAATCAGTAGAAATTCAATGATGTGTTGCCAGTGCTGCTCTTAAACCTTCCTACTCCCTTCTGTTTTGACAGCGATTGCCTCTTTTGTTTTCTCATATAAAACTCCTGGGCTGTTAAACTAGTCAGGGTAGCTATTTGGAAGAGAACTTTGCTTGGGGAAGTGAAGAAGAGCAGCCTGCAAACATGCCTGCCCTCACCTCTGCCTGTGCTTACGGGCAGGTGGCCTCAGGTGGGCAGATTTTCAGTGCTTTTCCCAAGTACTTGCGAGGTTGTTGAAATCTATCTGCAAAAGTCCTATGGAAGCAGTGGTTTTATTTGGATTATTGGCTATCAAGGATAACTGTGTTTTAAAGAACTTTATGGGCCCGTTCTCTTCTCCTAAATTTTATTTAATAAATACTGTGATCCCATGTGAAAGGTATTTATATTTCAGTTGTAATTCCTCCTATACTTGCAAGCCAGACATACTGGCGCTATGTTTAGGTATGGATGGCTGAGGTAATTAGGATTTTTCTTCCCTCACTCTCTTATTCTGATGACTTAGAAATGTAATTCTGAATCATCGTGGAGAAAGAGAGTGGGGTCAGTCCTGCAGTGTAGCTGAACCTGAAGTTACCACAAAGCCTGAAATACCCCAAAGTCCTGTTCACATTGATGACAAAGCTTGTTTATTAATAAGACTGTGTAAAACCCCCAGTGGTACTTTCAGTGTGAGAGAGTGAGCAGGCAATACAGATGCTGGTTCTAGCCAGATATTTTTGCTGTGCTGGAGCAGCTCATAGAGCATTAACACTTTGCTGAAAATAACTGATCTTTTCCAAGTTTTTGGGAGGAGAGTGAGAAATAGCACTAATGCAAAACTTAGTCCAGACTTCAAAAACGAGCTTCAGTTTTGTTAAAACCCAGTAAAACAACCACTTTTCAGACTTACTAAGTACTTCCTTGTTCACTGCTTCGTGTGTGTTTTTGAGGGAGGTGCTCATTGTCAGACGATGAAGAAAAGCGCCGTTTTGAAGGAACTAGGACTGTTCACAAATGCACATTGACTTAAATATCTTTGTCTGAAGGAAATACCAGAAAATCCACATATTATGTTTCAGTCTTTTCTACATGAATCTTAGAGGAGCATTTACTCGAATTTACATTTCCATTTCAAATTTGAACTAGATAGTAACAAGTGTAGCTAAAAATCTGAATTCCAGATATAAAATGACCTAACAGGAAAGCATTTGTATTTTAAGTCTGCTGGAACACTACACTGCTTGAGCCCAAGGACTGAATAAAAAATTAAAATCTATTTCATAGAATTGTTTAGGTTGGAAAAGACCTTCAAGTTCATCAAGTCCAACTGTTAACCTAACAGTGCAAAATCCACCACTAAAACATGTCCCCAGGTGCCACATCTATACATCTTTTAAGTAGCTCCAGGGATGGTGACTCCACCACTTCCCTGGGCAGCCTGTTCCAATGCTTGACAACCCTTTCAATGAATATCCAATATATAATATCCATTCCCTTCCCTGGGCAGCCTGTTCCAATGCTTGACAACCCTTTCAATGAATATCCAATATATAATATCCATTCCCAATATCCAGCCTAAACCTCCCCATGTACAACTTGAGGCCATTTCTTCTTGTCCTGTTGCTTGTTACCTGGGAGAAGAGACCAACGCGCACCTGACTACAACCTCCTTTCAGGTAGTTGTAGAGAGCGGTGAGGTCTTTCTTGAGCCCTCTCTTCTCCAGACTAATCAACCTCCAGACTGAACAACCCCCAGACTTGTGCTTAAGACCTTTCACCAGCTTTTATGCTATTTGCAGTTTTATTTTTGCTTGGGTCTAAAATTGCATGCTTGATGTATTTTTAATTTTGGAAGTGAAAAAAATGATATCCTAGTTCTAAATGCAGATTGCCCATAGCTTCCTTTTGCATGCACTAATTTTGTGAAGCTAGCCATAATTTGTACCAGAATTCATGGAAAACTATAGGACGTAATTTTTAAAGTTTGTTTATTTGAATTTCTATAGAGAGAGCAAAACTAATGTGTGTTTGTTGCTGCTGTGGAACTAAAGTTTGGTGGGGCTTCCAGCAACCCGGTCTAGTGAAAGGCGTCGCTGCCCATGGCAAGGGAGTTGGAACCAGATGTTCTTTAACGTCCTTTCTATCCAAACCATTCTAATATTTGGGATCCACAGAGATATTTAAAGCCAGTGACTATTTTCAACCTTGCAATTAGATGAACAGCCCAAAGCTTACGGTGGCAGAAGGCACTTCATAGCAAGTGAAAGTAGTGGGTGAAGAAGTTTGCTTCTGTAATGATGGAATTATAAATTATCAGCTTTTTTTAGGTTTGTTATTTTAAGCAGATTAAAAGAATTCAGATGTGTTCGGAAGTTGCAGATCTGATTTGTGCACAGGAGGCGGTTAAAGCAGTTGTCTATTTTTATACTTGAATTGCCACATAGAAGCTCCTGGTTCAAAAATGGGAGGTATAATCACTTCCCTGGGAGCATGTATTCCACTACAGAGCATCATTGTGTCTTTCTGAGATCTGCTGCAGAACATTTGGGCTATTAAGAAGTGAACTTTTCTAAAATGGACTGAAAAATGTGTTTTGGGATTGTTCTAGCACCATGCCAGCTCTGTATATGAATGTATGAGGTGAGGTTCTTAAATTTGTCCCTTCTTACAGGAAAGGGATGTCTAATGAGGCTGTTTGGGTTTTGTGCTAATTACATTTCCAACTGCTGTGAAGATTGTATGAGGCTGGCCAAACTGTCATGATGCATCGTAATTCTGCAGCAATATATTCCTTTTAAAATAATATAATAGTAATTCATTAACAAATTTATAGCAAATTCTGAGGACTGAAAAATAGGAGCTGAAGCATAAGCTTCTGCACAGTATATGTATTAGAGAACAGCATTCATTGGAGATGTGTTAAGAAGAATTTTCCCAACAAATCTGCAATAATGGAATATCTGGTCTAGGGGATAGAGAATAGGCATGTTTGGAAGAAGCTCTTTCTTGTGTAAAAAATTGTTGAAAATTCTCAGCTGCTATTGCTGTGACTCATGAAGGTACGCCTTCATCAGGCTGTGTCCTTAAAGATTATTTTAGAATGCTTTCATTTAAACCCAAAATGCGTTGAAGCTGCTTTTTATTTTTAGATTGTGTTTGAAGCATGGAAATTAATTAGTATTTCTCAGACCGTTGGCTTTTTGTTCTTGAAGTTTTTACTGCCCTTTTTAAAGATGGGGAGGGAGAAATAGCATCATTTCACAGTGGCATGAAGCCATGAGGCATCTGGTCTGTGATGAGATCAAAGACTGAGCAACAGTGGGCAGCTGTAGCACCAGGTTATCCCAGTGACCCAAAAGCACTGCAGATCTTTTCCAGCAGAATGCTGGCTGGTCACTGGATCATGCTTTTAAGTAAATCATGCCCCAGGTTATTTTTCTTATTCCATCAAAGCAGCAGCCATTGAATACTGCTGTGCAAATTTGTCATCCGTCGGTAATCAGGTGTTGTGCAGGTACATGTCTTTGAGACTTGGCAGAGTCCAACAGATTTGGACTGCACAGGCCTGGAGAAATTTTCTCCAGCTTCAGCTCAGCGATTCCACCAGTTTCCCCATACTTTGGTCAAAGATGAATATGGTCTTTTCGCTCCCAGAGCAACAGAGGAAAACCTCCCTTGCCTTTCAGAAACTGCTGCTGGGTAGTTTCCAAAAACGGTATTTGTTAGATGTGCTCACTCAGAAATGCTGTTGAGGCAGTTTTATTCCTAGAATACTGTTTTGATCTTGCTTGGTATTTCCCACACAGGGGAAATGAAGCAGGAATCTCTGAGGCCAGCATGGTGCTACCTCAAGTGAGCCCTGCTCTATCAGTGACTTGATTGACATCTGACCCCTGTTGTGTTTAGGAAATGGGTTGGTATTGTAATGCATGCATGCAGCTCAGTGACTGTAATGTAATGGGATTTTTTTAATCAAAATAGCTGCCCTTTATTTCCATGTCTGTGAACTGCATTAAATAGGTATGCACAGCTAAATGTATAGGATATTGGCAGCAGGGATGAGAATACCAGGTCCATAGGGATCTGAAACATGGATGGCAGACACCCAGTAAAAAGCATTAGTTTCATGAGCTCTTTCCAGGGGCTAATATGTTGAGGAATAATAAATAGTTGCTAGAAAGAAACGCTGAATTAAATTACTGTTGTATACAATTACCCTGTGTACAGAGGTTTAATAGGAAAAATCAGATTATGAATTGGGGATGAGATTATGAATTGGGAATCAAAGATAGCTTGATGAAGAACAGTTTCTTAGAAATCTTGGTCTAAGTCTTGTTTGATACAAGGACTTGTTTATACATTGTAACTTTAATTATTTAAACTATAAATATGAAACAGATTAGTTATATCACCATAAACCCTTGGGTGGATATTTATTCAGTTCATAAGCTCATTATTTTATTTTAATTCATTAAGGCCAATTCAGTTCTGAATTAAAATGTCCATGTAAATGTTTAATGTGGCATTGGTGATCCTCCTTGAATTATTTAATTCAGATTGCTTTTCTTGAGCACCCATGTAAGTAGCCACAGGAGCTAATGCGCAGGCAAGAGCTGAGTAACTGCCATGAGAGATGGGACCTAGAGGCTCTGGTTGGTGAGAACAAATCTGATTACTTGGACTGATCAAGGGACTAGGCAGAAGAAGTCCAAGGTGGTGATTAGAGCATTTAATGAGGAAGAGAAAGTTGTTGCGCAGTCTTCCAAATTTGCTGGTAACTCATCCAATTCTTGTTGTGAACAACAGCTGTAGATTATTACATTCTAAGTGTTGTAGGACTTACGTGCAATTTCACCAGGTCTCTTTTTTCGTTTGTTTCTGTGTTTGGTCTGTCCACGTGTGGGATTTCTTCAGAACTGCAGCTTACTAAGTCAAGTCCTTCAGAGAGAATCTTGGATTCCAGTAACAAAGAGAATTAATAAAATCCCCATATGGCTGTAGAAGAAAGTCTTGGAAAACAAAAGCAGGGGGGAAATCTCAAATTCCTGTTAGAAATTAAATTTACAATTTTGAAGCAACTTACAGATATTCTGAATATTTATAGTTTTCGTTATTGATATCATTTACAATTTCAGATGAATGTTTCGGTTTGATAGTATGTTGTCTGTATAAAAGAGATAGGAGTACTTAAAAATAAGGCTCATTTTGGTTTCCATTTATTAGTATAGGCAAAAGATCTAATACTTTGTAATTGCAAAGTTGTGGTTGTTAACTGCATCTGAGTTGTTCATTAGCTACAGGATGTCCCATACTTTTAGGTAAAACTAGTGGTGGAATAAATGGATGATACTGAACATCACTCACTATTCCTTTTGTTCTTGCTGGAGTAGCAGGTATACATTTCTAGGCCAGAAAATGGAGTATCTCAGTCTCTTACTTTTCAGCTGAATATGTACATGTAGATTTTTGAAGGAATAGAGTTAAGTTCCTTATAAAAATGTTTTAATTTGATAATTAACACTTTTGGTCCTTTATGTCTTTAGAACTCCATATGAATCTCGCCAAAATAATCAGGCAATCACAGACAATTCTGTTTATCAAAACAGGCTGTAAAAATCATCCTTTTTCTGTGGCAAATCATACTTTTTCAACTTTATCAACAGCATTAGTTGCCTATTTTAAAGGAAAAGTTATTAGGGGATTTGCCACTAGCTACTGCTTGAGCTGTAAACACCAGTCCCTCACCTCTCTGTGTTTTGCAAGAAGCTTATGGTCTCCTTGTGCTCTTCATTAATTCCTTAGTTAAAAGTAGCATGGGACTGACAGCTGAATGTGCATAGATAAGCAGAACTCTGAGGAAGGTCCAGAGAAAGCCAGATATGCTTCTGCCTGAAGGCAGTGACATGTATTTTTGCTGAAAATGGTTCACAATAGGTTTTATTTTCTTCCTGCTGATGAATTCCTCCTCTGTCTTCACTGGGTGCAGGGTACCTGGTAGGCAGTTTCTGAATACCAGAATCCTTTGCTCATATGGACAGGCCACAAAGGCTTCTGCCAGCTGCACAGTCTCCCTTCTGAGGTGATTCATTCCCCAGAAAAGACCAGGGATTGGTGGATGCTCAGTTCTTTGCACTAGTAAGTAATGTGTCTGCGGGACAGAAAGTTTCTAGGATGTCCACATGTATTCAGAATATACCTCTGCAGCCTTTTAAATTTAAGTTCTGCTTGAAGACACTTCGAAGCCCATGAATTTTCTATCACCATCTTCAGGAATCGATACTGCATTTACACTCCTGTGCTGGCACATACGTTTTCAAAACTGTACATGGACCTCTAATAGCCTGTGTGCCTTATGGACCTGATCAAAAGCCCCATAAAAGTGATAGTTGGATACTCTACTTTTCACGGGCATAGGATCAAGCTTATATTAAGTAATCATAGTAGTATTCCTCCCAATTTCATATCTAATGAGAAAATATGCAATAGATAGATTAAACATGAGTTAAAAAAAGATGTAATTGGTTGTGAATGAAACATTCATAGAATCATGGAATAGTTAGGGTTGGAAAGGACCTTAAGATCAGGAAAGGACCTTAAGTTCATATGGCAAGTGGACTGATGTTCAGATATGCCTGAGTGGCAGTGTATTTTCTCATCAGCTAGTGGCTTCTTGTACATCATCTCCTGTGGAGGGTTTTAGTTTATAGTTGTGGGGAAAAACAATTGGATAGTTCCATGAGCAACAGAACTTACTAAACTCAATTTTGTATGGATTGCTTATTCCAGGATCTTTTGCTGTTTAATTATGAGCCTAGCAATGGCAGTTTGGATTAATTTTCTCTAACCAGCCTCCCAATTTCTCTGAACTTTAGATACATAGCAAATTTATGGTCTTTTGTCCTGGCACCAAAGTTGGAAACAGGTTGCAAAGTTGTCAACTAGGGCAGAGAAAGGCTAGAAAGCCACTACTGCTGCTAAAAATAAGCAGAAAGGGGTGGGAGAAAACAGTCATTGGCTTTGCTGTTCTGGTTTTGGACTGGGCAATGAGCTTGTAAGAGCACCTGGCATCCTTTTACAACCTCAGTCTTGACCCCAAAATGTGTGGAACACCACTTACCAAGTGTATTTCTGTAAGGATAGCAAGAATCAGGAGAGGGAACTTCTGAGAAATAGTTCATGGAAATAATTCAGGATTTTACGATCAACAGAGAATCATTGTCTCTCCTCACTTTTCCATTTGCTTTGTAAAGAGGGAGGTAGGAAGGAGAAGGTATTATTGACCTGGCATTATTGGAGGGCAGAAATTAGCATTAGTAAAATTTAACAAAGACTGTATTTACTTGTAACTAATTATATAAGAGTTGTGGTCTTTTCACAAAAGCAGTTGAGAATATAAGAAGCTTTTCCTCTTTTTTTTTATAAATTGAAAAACTTTCATTAGCTGCACTGCAAAAAGATCCCCGTGCTACAGTGGGATATAGGGGAGGGTAACAAGTCAAAACAAGCAAGCAAAACAAAAGGCAGAGTCATGGGAGCCACTTCTGGAAGTACAATAGAAAACCTGAGTGCATAACATATTGATCATTTCGGTGCTTCTTTCAGCATGATGGAGCACTGCGCCACTCATGTGTCCCACTTGGGTTGTGAAGAAGTTGAGACATGTTTTCCCAAGCCCCTTGGTGTTAGCCAGAACATGAAAAGCACTCTGCAAGCTTTTGGGGAGTTTGGATCAGACCCCTGAGAGAAAGATGGTTTCTCTGCAGACAAACGAATACAGAAGTGTTGTGGGAGTTTCATGTGTTCCCCATGTGTCCTCCAAGAAAACAGGTACCAGCCAGGGTGGAACAGAGGCATAACTACAGCTTAATCATTTTCTCTTCTGTGCAGAGAATCGTACAGGGACTGTGTAACAGCACCCAGAACCGTTTGTGTGATACCCCTTCCTTATTGACAAGTGAAAATGCTTTTCCTTAGTCTTCTCAGTAGCTTTCATTAAGGGTCAGTCTTTGGCCATCGTCATCCAAGATACCTGGCCCAATATCTTGGAAAATTATTATTTGTATAGTTCTATGGTTTAGCGAGTTAAAAACACAAAATCTGTCAAGATCTAAGATTTGGAATTCTACAACTAGATGACATTTCACAATACTTGATCCTAACATGTCACAAACCTCAGCAATTACTCTTTGGAACATGTCTCATTCAGCCCTTGAATTAATAGTATTGGAAATACTATGTTTGCCCTAATTAGCTTGGAATGAACAATATCAAAGACAAAGGCTACCTTGATTGTTGAAGAAATAACTTGTCTCCTTGTTTTTCACAAGGCAGATGGATGCCTACCATAAGCCCTGCCAGTTGTATATCCCCTACTGCTGCCAAGCGATATATTCTCTGATGATGATCCAGTAATTGAAGGACTCTCTAAATCTTTTCAGGCTTTGATTTACTTACTAGCTAGAAGATAATTATAATAACTTATCTCTGTAAGAGAACTTATTCAGCTTTTGCTGAAGCTGCTTTTTTCCCTCTGAGTGGGGTGTAATTCATGTATGAACTCTTAGACCACCACCATTGCCAGGAAGGCATGTACTGTGATGGTCTTAATCTGTCCTAGAAGAGTTCAGTGCTGTGGAGAAAGGTTTCCTTTGGCCATGATGGGATCATTCATTGAAGTAGGTACTGGCCTCTGCCAGGATCTGATCCATGTTACATCTGTCTCTCTGTAGAGACGAGGTAGGATTGGAGCCCTTACTGCATGTACTTGCAGTATTCTTGATGTATGTATGCACCATTATGCAGTATGCCTCTTTATAATTCGCAGAACTCTGATCAGGGCAAAAGTGAAGATTGTTACAGAAGATTTATGTATATTGGTTTATAAATTAAAAGAATTAAATCAGCAACAGATACTCTTCTTAATTAGCGATGGATCTAATCTGACCCTGCAGTCGGTAAGGCGTCCATTTTTGATCTCCATAGATCATTGGCCTTTGACAGAATTTAGTCATCTGGGGAGCACTGATGCAGAAGCTCTAGCACATGTACTCATCCCTTGTAATAACCAAGTCCATACACTATCTTTTATTTAGATGTGGTATTTATGCCCCAGAAATCTTGTAGTTTAGAATGACTGCCTCTAAATATTGATGCTGATTTTTTTGCATCTGAATCTGCAAAGGCATTGTGCTGAAATGTGAGGCCAGTGACGCTGTGATATTTCTGGCATTAATGTGCAGACAACATTCCTGCAGGCTAAAACACACTGCAAGTAGCTGACAAAACCAATCAAAATCTCCCAATTTGGTAGTCTAGCAGATCAGTCTATTTTCTGGTTTCACTGCAAGGGTTCTGAGACTGGCTTAACTCAACTGCCCTCATTTGAGTGACTGCACTTAGATCAGGCCAAGTCTCAGCTGCGTCGTTTATAGTATCACACCTTCTGAAGTAACACAGCAGAGGCTGGTATTGATGTCACTGAATTAACAAGCTTAATGCTAACTCGCATTTTGGTCAGGATGTCTTAGTTGGGATTCCTGCATCCGTTGAGTGGGGGCTAGCTGAGTTCCTTTTGAAGGTCATGAGCCAGTCCCCCACCACCACTACCTCCCACCAGTTGGGAACCATTGACAGCATCTCATCGACTATCCCATGTGCTGAGGCCTGACCCTTGGTTTCCAGAGGACCATGGTTGCTGCTGTCAGTGAAGAGTTAGCAATTTTACAATTTTTAACTCATCTTCTGGCATTGGTTCATTTGCTGAATTCTGCTGGCTCTGAGCTCTTCAGGACATTCATGACAACTTCCTCACGGGGACCTGGTGGTCAGAATGACCACTGAGAAAAAGAAGTTGTATTTGACCAGGATCTACAGGATTTATCTCTGGAATTATGTTCCCTAAGGGAGAGAGTGGCTATTGTGTGTGGTACGTGTTGTCTTGGTAACATGTGATGGGAAAATGCTGTGTGTATTTGAGCACCCTCAATAACTCTGTGCTGCAGTATGAGTTATATTGGTTTGATTTCTTTCCTTGCATCCCTAGAAGGGGAGATCATAAAAGTGAACATTGCAAATATACAGCATAGAAAAGCCACAGGGGAAAAAGAAGAGACGCTCTCCTTCTGTGCTAATTGAAAATACGCCAAATCATAGTTCACTGCACAGATAAATGGGAGAAACAGAAGACAGGCTTTTGACTGCACTATCTAATAAAATCCAGCCATATCTCCAGAAGAGCAGAGCTCTCTTTTAGCCACTGTTAGAGCAAATATGGTCCAGTATGCACATTATGAATAAATTGGTGTGCATCCTTGGTGTGAAACTCCCTGTAGATTGAAATGAACAAAGCAATAACTATTCCAAGCACATGTGGTAAGGTATGTGCTAAGCGAAGTACTTTTACTTCTAATGATGTCTCTTGTGCTTCGGAAAAGCTGGATAAAAAAGAGGGCTAATATTCAGGAGTCCTAGATCCATATTATAGTTAATTTGTTGCAAATAGGGTAGAGTCTCCCTATTCATGTAACACCTGCGAGTTCTGTACAACCTTTATGTATACATGCTTATGTCCTACTTATTTTTCCTAGAATGTATACACGTCTGAGTGCTGTCCCTCACTGCATTGCCTCCTCACAGGGGCTGATGTAGGGCATTTTTATGTATGTTAAACTTGGTGGTAAAATCCCATCACTTTCAATAACAACAGGCCTAACCCTATGTAAAAAATGCAGTGAAGGCAGGAGGCTTTTTGCTGCATATTTAGGGCATTCCAGTTAGTAAGAAGATCATTTTAAGTAACGTTCTCAAGGAAAGAAGAGCACAGAATACACACACTCACTTATTAGAGGAGATAACTGTGGAACAAAATTATGTTGTTGAATAACAAAGGGGAAATTGTTTACAAAATGCTGATTTCTGGGTCATGATTTGCTTAATTTTTCCTCTTACACTTTGCTTGAATAATGAAAATGCATTGGTCCCATTAGTATCCAGATCTTTAGTCATTTCCATTTGTTAGTTGCTCATGTGAGTGTTTCCCAAAGTCTTTTGAAGTGGCACTACCTCTGTCTAGGAAGAGTCTCAAGAGCCATCTCTCATCTCGTTCCTGACTCTGTGGCGTCCCCATGGTGATCGAACCAACTGCTTATGTGGAAAAGTAATATGAGGAAACCACTGAGGCAATTTTAGCTGTCTCTTAATGAAATGTAACAGCTGGAAATCAGGAAGAGCATGGGCATCATGGGACAAATCAGCCCTCTGTGGAGAAGCAGCAAGTGCTGTGTAAACTATAATCAGTATGTCTCTGATGAGAGCAGCACTGTTCTGAGTGGGTAGCTAATACTATGGTGGAATGCTTAAATCCAAACACCACTTTAATTAAATTTCACTAAGTATTAGAATAGGAAATATAAATTAAGCAGTCGACAAGTTTTTTCAAAAATGGACCCACTACCTGGCTGACGTGAGCACGCTGACTTGTGTCTTGCCATCTGCCTGAGATCATTTCCATGCCTTAGGATGTGTTCTGCAGCCAGAGGCCCACCATGTTTTACTAAAACCTGGGCTGTTTTCCATTGTTTCAGTACTGTCTGCTTTGAGATTGCTCAAAGTGTACTCCTGGAGGATTTTGTTTCATTTTTCTATACTCTGTATCACTGGAATATTTTTAAGTTGGATAGCAGCTTCCTCAACACAATGCAAGTTTAAGTCTCCAGTTCTTCCTGCTAGAGATGTCCCAGACAAATGTCAGTGGTATTGTGTTTGCTGCAGGAATTGACAGCAGAAGACAGCGTTACCCATGGCAGAAACAGAGTATGCAAAGAGATGTGGGGTGGATCATCACTTGCCTTTCAGCCCTTTTACATCAGCTAAAATGCCTACAGAAGTCCTGGATCTGCCCAGAGAATAACTACCACAGCGAAGAAACTGGAAGAGACAACCAACAGGGCCCTATCCAAAGCTGTGCTTGCCAGCACTTGCCTTTGGGTACCTCAGGCAGGCCAGGGTGTCACTAAGCCAGGCTCTTGGTTCACAGTGTTTTCTTAGCTTGTCTTCTGTCCTGCAGCCCAGCGGGCAGGCTAAGGAGAGGGTAGAGAAACCAGAGACTGCCTTAAAGTCATGCAAGCCACAAAGCAGTGCTAGGCTGAGATTTCACTTTGTTATTTTGCAGTCTTTTATTAGAGTTATGCGTGATCTTTCCCATTTTTTTAAATACTTAGCACCAGTGCCATCTGGATAAAACAAAGCAACGCTTACTAATTGACTTTTGCTTGCATGAAATCAAGTTGAACATCACTTTTCACCTTTATTCCAAATATCTCCATTCAAATTTTACTTGCAATTATGTCTAGGTATTTTGTGTTAAATCCATCAGGTTGGGTAACACTGATGTTGTAAATGTAAGCATTAATTTTGCCCCAGACTGCATTGCTCTTCCAATCCATTTTTATCCGTTCAGTTACATGTCTTAATTGTCAAGCTAAATTGAGCTGAATCTGTGCTTAGTTCTTGCAGGTAAGAAGCATGGGCCAAACAATATACTATTTATAAATGAGGAATAAAGGTAGAGGCTGAATTGAGATGGCAGGAAGACAAACAAGGCGTGGAGAGATATCTAATGTATTTATTGCATACTCACACATGCTCACATGCATTCATTCTTACTTTCCTTTTTCTAGTTTTAAAAACCTTGTCAAAATCCGTATACTGACAATCTGTAGCACATAAATTATATTTGTGTGGCACATGCTAGGGGTGGATTGATGTGAGCAGTTATTCTCTGAGGTTAAGTGTATTAAGAAACATGTGATCACTTAACTTAGGGAGTGAACCATCCAAAGCAGCTTATTCAATTTATGTATGTACGTATAGATACATATATGTATCTTGATCATAGCTCAGTAAGCTGGAGCAAGCCAGACAGGCATAAAATGGTGTATGTTCTAGTTCTTGTCTGTGGTTTATGTTAATTTGATATTTTTTGCTATAAAATTTAAAAGCCATACCAGTTTTTGTCCATTTGTAGAACATTTTTAGCCTTGGTTATGTAAACAGATGCATATTTTATATTACTTTTAAATTAAATTTATAGATTGGATGACCCTGAGTAGAAGTAAAGGCAGTGGAGCACGTAATAATAGCAGGTTTCTATTTTTCTACCTTTGAAATGAGACATGAGTAATTTAAGGTCTTTTTTCTTATTTGGTGATTGCTCCCAAATAATACAGACCATGAGAAGTAAAATGTTTTACTAGATTTGTAGGGTTCCTAGTTATATAAAATTGCTGTGATAAGAACAGTAGCAAGATGTAAAGTGATTATGTAGTATCAGGTAGCTTTTAAGAAAGCACTGATTCTTCCAATTTCCTCATATTTCAGTGTATGATTCAGCAGGGATACCATGTTTTCCCCAGCTTTATATTAATGTGCACAGGTATATGCTCCTTCTTCCTGTCTAGGATTGTCAGAGCCCATCAAGAGTTTCAGATGCATAATTCCTACTGGAATTAGTTGCAACTGAAATCCTTAGTGATCAGAAAGCTAAAGAGAAGTGAGAATTTTCACCACAGTTCCTGATATTTTTTGTATCTGAGTGGTGTTTCACACTTCCCTATTCACAGGTCCCCAGCACACTCCCAGTGTGAGTGCCAGCCTGAATTGTGAGTAAAGTTGCCAGAGCAATGCAGATGCATTGGGCTGTGAATGAATTCAGACCTTCATGGGAACATCCAGGCAGGTGAAACCACACAAACTGATTCTGACAGAATACCTTGTCAGACTTGCACACTGTTTTAACCTCAAGGAAGCTTCATAATGTGAAGTGGCATGGTGGAAATGGAGGAAATCCATGGGAAAGTCAGTATAAAAAAAACAGGCAGGCTTTTTTTCAGTGCTGCCAGCGCCAGTCTGTTACTGAGACAGGAAAGAAACTCTTATGCTGAATCCCGATAAACAGGTTTTAGTTTAGCATCTTGAATGTTTTGATAATATGGACATGTTTACAAGTCCACTTCTAGTGGCTACTGTGTGCTGCTTACAGCAGTGGGCCGGTTTGAAGTGATACTGTTTGTAGTGAAGTTGTGGCTATCTAAACCTGTTCCTGGTGACTCTTAAAGCTGGAAACAATTTAGCAGTCTGCCGTTGCTAAAGTGAGCACAGAGATAGGCAGAATTTCAGGAGCTGCCAGCCCTTTGGCAATTTTAACATTCAGATTGCCTTCCTGTTTGAGAGTAGCAGGTCTTTAAAAATATAACCCTATGCGTGGTTTTGTGGCATCAATTTTAGAGGTATATAATTCAGGTATGATTAATTATATCATTTAGTGTTAATGAAGGGCTTTTGAAATTCTTGGAGAGTTCTGGTCAAAGTTATGTGTGTACCAGGTGTACCTGAACCTCAGTCAGATGTATTAAGATGAGAATAGGTAAATTTGATGCTCCATCAGAAAATCCATCATGATTTTTCTAAGTTGGGTTTATCACAGGGCTAGCAGAACAATTCCAGACTTTCATATATTTTAATATTGATCTTATGTTTATTGTGTCCTTTCCCTACTCTGTTCTACTTAATCACAGGAGAGTAAAGCGGAAATACTGTTTGTATTTACATCTCTGTGTCCCTCTGGAGGATGAAGGGATTGCTGTGGTGTACTTAGAGCAGTATCTGACTGACAGTGGCTGTAATACCGTCTGCTAATTAGAGGATTTGGCAAAATAATTGCAATTCTTTACTTAAATTAGAAAGCACTCTTAGTAGAATTTGTGATGCTTCTTCAGCTTGGGGGGAATATACAGAAGGCTTGCATAAGAACAGGCAAATAACTGCTTATTAACAAAACAGGCTGGCATCAGAAAGACAGATGCCACAGTTCTTTGTAAGGAAAAAAGTAAAACATTCTTCTCACCTGGAACACACTTCTCTCCACCTCTCTCCCTGCCCATCTGTATATATGCACATTTCACAACTCATGCTTGTTAACTGTGTGTCCTGGTTTCAGCTGAGATAATGTTCTTATTTTCATATTAGTCAACAGTATTCCACAGCACAGCAGCAGTAGGGTTGTTTGAGAAAAGGACAAAATATATTATTGCAGCATTTTATGAAGAACAGCAGGAGATCACGAGCCACTTAAATTTCCATGCCACAGAAATACAATTATGTATTTATAAAGATTCATTTTTAATAATGCTGTTAGCTACAAATGTGCCTAGATCACATGTTTGGCTACAAATATTCCTTGAACTCTGGTGAAGTTCACATCTAAATTCAGACCAATTAAATATGTACAATATTTCAACTATGTCTGGATTGTAAAAAAATGCTGGATATTCAGTTATTATGCGTGATTGAATATTACTGGAACTTCTGGTGCTTGTGTTACATTGCCCATTGTTCATTTCTTTTGATGTATAGCTGGGATAATGCTGATATTGCAAAGAAAATTGTAGTCCTATCGCTTTCATTAAGTGAGTAACTCATGAGAGTGCAGAAGTGGTATTGAACAAACTGAAAAAACAAATACTCATAAATTCATATATTGAGCATTGCATTATCCATCTAAGCATATTCTCAGATAAAAGTGTTTATAATCTGGGTACTGAAAACCGAAGAGCAGTACCAGAATTGGACTTCGTTATATCTTCATCTAAGCTTCTGGAAGCTGATATGCATTTGCATATTAAAACTGCTCGGAA
Source organism: Forpus xanthops (assembly GCA_032466535.1). Taxonomy (NCBI): domain Eukaryota; kingdom Metazoa; phylum Chordata; class Aves; order Psittaciformes; family Psittacidae; genus Forpus; species Forpus xanthops. Next base: position 18,471 of record JASSUY010028619.1, on the reverse strand, counting down.
TCTTCTGTGGAGGAAACTACCATGAAATTAAGAGGCAGAAGCACCAGCCTTGCAGAACTTGCCTTTCCCAAAGAATAAATTAACTGGGAAAACTGCTACAATCAGTGGACATTGCTCCCTCCTGCTGTTCATTCTCAAGTGAAAGTCCTCTGTGGGGACTTTTCAGTAATGAAGTCTCGTGCTTCAGATGTCTTTTCTCTGTAGAGGGATGGTTTGGGATGGGCAGTCTAGCTCAAGTCACTGGCTGTTTTCTGAGGCTTCTCGTGGGAGCTTGGACAAGCCACATTCACTAGCAGCTGTCCTCCGCCTGCAGCTGCTATGGTTGAAGCCGTAGAGATAAGTATTCTCTGTTTGTATATGGGTTAACTTTTTCCATGTAGTATTTTCATAGGTACAAAATATGTGTAATACTAGGCATTTCTCAAACAAGATACCTCGGGGCCAAGCTACTGGGAGAGCTCAGAGACATAAATGGAGCAAAGTTGGAGGGTGAGGAGCATTTCTGCTCTGAGGAGGCACTTTAGATCCAATTTTATCAATGGGTTTTGATATTATTTTGGTGTTACAAATGGCATAGGAACTCATCTGACTGGCTTATATGAGCCTGACACAGACAGTGTAGCTTGTAGACTTGAAAGTTTTGCACCGAACATGCTGTCAGTTGGCTGCCATTTCCAAGACTTTCCACGATGTTATTGCAACCTGAATTAAAAAAAACATGATGATATTTATGTTGTAAGTTGTACTCTGTAAGTTAGACAGGACTAATACCAATATGGGAATGAAGAGGCTTCAGAAGTTCTAATGTAAGATCCTCTCAAGTCTTGCTACGTTTGTCTGATCTTGTCTATATGGTGGGTGCCTCAGTATGTGCTTCAGTTGGGCAAACGATATCAGCTTCTATGTTATGAAGAGGCAGTTGCTTTTAGTGTTTTATTTTTGCTTTAATAATCATAGTTATTTATTAGAAAGCACACAGCTGGCCATACCAGAATATGTGATCTTATATATATTTTTGGAATAAATTTTGTATCTGTGTTTATTTGCTGGACACAGTGAATCCCATAGTGGTAACAAGAATTAAAGTAATGCAAGTACTTCAGAAAATGCTGTCTGCTGTTCAGTATTGTTTGTAAACCTTCTGCCTCTGCTTTGCTACTTCCTCAGCACAGCTGGATGGGCTCCCTGATTCTACACATGTGTATCATTATATTCTGCTATATGAAAGGACTGGAAAATTCAAGTTCAGGTGCCCCATTCTGATTCCTCTGAGGAGGCTGGAGAATTGAACTGTTAATTCCAAGTACCGTCAAAACCTATCTTGTTCAACTCCCTTTACCTTTAAGTAATTTATAGTGAGCAGGCAATAAAGAGTACCTCATGTCATAGATGCCCATCCTTTAGTGTATTTTCCCACTACCATATTTTTCCCAAAGCAGAAGCATAAAAATAGATACGTTACTTCGGCATTAAAATTTAGCATACCTAATTTTCATAAATACTAGTCTGGAAAAACATCTCTGAATTTAATTTTGAATTTATTTCAGTCATGCATGCCTATTGGCATTTTCTTTTCATAAATGTTTACACAGTCAAGTTTCACTCACATGATTACCCTTAAAAAGTACAGTTAGGTGTCCATACTTAGATACGGGGAGAGATGGTTGAAGTAACATAAATAGATAAGGTTTACCAAAACCTGTCACCAGAACCTTAGCCTGAACAAATGAACAAAAATCTGATCCTCACCTAAAATAATGTAGGCCATTTGAAACAAAATTAAGTGTTAACTGTATATTACCAACATAATTCACAGCTCAGCCTCATTTTTGTAACAGCCTCTTTCCTAATGACTGTGTGATTCAACAGTATTTGGCTGATGAGACCAACCACAGCTGACTACAACAGCGCAGACTGTCCAGCATGTATATATGCACTGCTCTGGGTTATTTCCTCCATGATTTAGAGAATAGAGAATGAAGACGGTGGTGAAATGGGGAAGATTGATTGAGCTCAAATCACAGCAGTTCAAGGGTGTTAGACTGCTTCTGTAAAATTATTAAAAAATGAGTGTGCATATTTTGTTTGCTATGTTTGAATATATAGGAAATGCATGTAAGCTGTAGAAATAACTTACAGTGACAAGACTTTATAAATCACTGGAGATATTTTTATAGCCATTTTCTAGATACATTTTCTTCTTCAGGTTGATAAGTGTACAGCTTTCTGATTTTCAGACATGCTTAGCACGGAATATAGCTCTTGAGAAACTATTCGTCTTAACAAGATTTATTTCATGTAGATGAAATTCAGCAAGGAAATCTCCCTCAGGTGGCTACAGTAGTCATTAATATTGCTAGTATATAAAGGAGCCTAGGAGACCAGTAGATGAGAAGAGCAGTCAAAGCCAGGATTGGGACTCTACTAGTGGCAAATGGAGGGTGGTAAGGACACCCCATGCTGCCTCCTGTGTTGTCTGAAATCTCTCCTTCCTCTTAAGCTGTGCTCAGTTGTTCTGGTGCATAAGGAAAAGGCTGTGGTCTAAAGGGTATTTGTTCTCAGGCTGGGCTGTGGTCAGCAGATGCTGCCCACACCCATACAAAGCAGAAAGAGGGCTTTTTCACCTGTCATTTCCCTCTTTCTGCAGGCTTTTCATTGTCTACCCCAAAGGTTTTTTCTCACAGTTACGCAAGTGCTCAGATTTGTGTCTGAAGTTCTGTTAACGGCAGAAATTGCAGCAAGGGGTGGGACTTATTTCTGGGACTTTTTCACCATTGTACTTTGAAGTTGATTAAAGTTGGAGTGATGACTAAGCAGCTGGGCTGGGAGTCATAAAACCCTGATATGCTCTGAGCTCTCCTGCTAGTCTGCTGCTCAGTGCAGAGTGCCTCTTCATTTCTGCAGTTCTCCATGCATGTGGCCTGCCTGGGATAGGCAGAGCTGCTTTACCGTGTTCATTATCAGTGAGGTATCAACCTAGGACTGCACACTTATTGCTTCCAATGTCATGTATTATATCTGGCTGGAGATTGCCGTGCCTCTCTGCAAAACAGGTTCCTCATCCCCAGCCTTCACCTTGTCCTTTCTGACCTTTTAAACCTTGTTCTCCTGAACATTAAAGTAAGCCTTCACCCAGTGATTTCAACCTGCCCTACAACTGAAAACAGCCAGGTAACCTGCCCTGTCAAAACTGCAAAACCTGATCAGGGTCTGTTGAAGCTAGTCAAGCTCTGGTTAAGTTGCTCTGAACAACTCTTTGAAGGCCCAAGGGCTTCTCTGTGTGGATTTAGTATTGGTAAAGAAACTAGCTAGAGGCAGCTGGCTATAAAAAACGTGAAGAACATGTCTGCTAAATCAAAAGTTATATCTACTTGGTCCCATTTGTAACTAATATATATGGAGAGGTTTTTTAACTGAGAATTTATGTCAAAATATGAATATAAAATGAGTTAAGACTAAAATGTTTTCATTATAATATTCAGTGCTTGAGCCCTAGACGGAAAAGAGGAGAAGCATGCAGGCTCTGGGAACCTTGTCAGCAAAAACTTCGGTTAACTTCTCCCAGCCTGGTTTTATTAGTAAGGCATTATGAAGTCAAGCAGATTTCTTGTAACAGCCTAGTTATGCTGTTTAGAATAAGGAATCTATTCTCAGTCATTAAAATAGCTTTAATGAGATTAAATGAAGACAGTCATCTGCGACCCACCTCTGTCTTTTCATATGCCTGCTAAATCTTACAAAGAGATGACTTATTTCCTGTGATCCCATAACAGCAAAATAAATTCACCAAGTGCTCTCAGGCAGTCACAAAAAATAAATAAAATAAAGCCCACTGTTCGATATGTTCATCATGTAAAATAGACTTGACTTTCAAATTCAGATTTTCAGACTCTGTTCTTGTCTAGCATCTGACAAGAATCAGACTCCGATTTTATTTTAACTCCAAATTCAGGCCAGACAATTGCCTTCTCCATCCTGAGGTTGACAACAGGAGATAGTTATAAAGAAAATGACCAGATGGAAGGATAAAAGCACAAAAAGAAATTGGAACTTTTTTTTTAAGTATTGATCTTATATAGAGAAGTTGTGTTTACTATAGCTAGAAGCTTTCCTTTCTCTAAAAATAACATTAATATTATAGGCACTGGTTGTGACAGCAGGGATCAGAATGCCTACAAGGATGTGATCTGCAGAAATACATGGTAAAAAAATTATGTTTTGAAATGCCTTACTTCTTTTATTATAATGGCTCACATTCCTTAGCTGACTGATTGGAGAACCAGGAAGGCATGTGAGTGATTTTCCTTAGGCACCTCACCAATTTCTGTTGCTTTATTCATCACTTCTTCAGGAAATCACAGCATGGCAGCGATGTGTGTCCTCCTTTACAGTAAAATGCAGGCATTTTAGGATTAGAAATTTGTGCATAAAGAAACCTGTCCATGTTACTGGAACTAACCTGAGAAAACTTTGTCTGCATTTCATACTTAACGTAGCTGGTCTTAAGAAAATTACATTAAAATCCTGTGCAAGGTTAGAGGTTTCCTGTGGAGTCTTTGTCTAAGCTTAGAGCAGAATTGCGTGTTGGACAGGGCCTTGTGCCAGCGAGTGAGTTAACTGCATATTGCCTCACCATTTCAAACTGGGCTATGAATTTCCCTTTGGCTTTTGCTCCTGCTTGCTTTCTCTACTCTTGTTTTCTCCTGTGCATGCTTCCTCAGGCAGTTTCTCCCTTTCCTTGTTCATCCACAAAGATGCCTGCAAACCTTCCCACTCCTACGCCACAGAAAGCATTAAACCAGCAGCGGCCACAAGGGAATGCTGCATGGATCAGGGCGTGCAGCTGGGTCATCCCTCTGTGCCTGTGCCTCAGAGGCACGTTCCAAATTGCCATGTCTCACAGCTGACCAGATACGCAGAAGTGCAGGTTAATAAGAATATGATAACCTCCCTGTAATTTATGTTTGGAGAGCAGGAAACAAGACTGCTTCAGACATGCTCTGAGTAGACAGGTTTTGCCCTGTGTCTATAGAAGGGCAAAGTGAATTCAAGAGGACAGTTTTGTCCTCTTAAAGCACTTTTCTCCTCTTAAGGCCAGTAGCTTGTACGTTTTGAATTCAAATGGCTGGATACAGCCCCTGCGGCTGCTTTTCCAAGCAGTAATGAACTTGGCTGCAATGGACAATAAAAATAGGCAAATAACCCTCCCTTACTCCCCACTGCAGCCATCCTGCGCCTCTTTTGGTAGATCCATATCTCCAGCTGTGGCTATCATTCACAGAATGATAACATCCAGTTCAGGTTTCCTCTACAACTTTTCAAACTCATGTTTAGTTTATAATTAGAAACTGATATACCAAAAGAAAAAACTATACATCTTCTGCTTCAGTTCTCACTGGTTCTGTTCAGGCCGTAGTCTTACCCTGTTGCAGCAGAAGAGCTGAGGCCTTCCTGAGTGCCCTGAGGCATCTGTAAGGGACTAAAAGCATTTCCCTGACAGTTATGATAATTCTGTCACTCTTACCAGAATTGCTGTTTCTGCAGCACCCCACAGAGAGATCATGGTGTTGAGAGTTGGCTTTTGATGTAATTCCATAACATTTTTCTTCAGTTCCTAGAAAAAAAAGCTGAAATATATTTTGTCTGGAGTGTTGTGGTTTAGGTTTATTAAAATAGCAGTTTTGAGCACTCTTATTATGTCAGATGGCTAACCAGATTCCCGTGTAAGACTGTGTATATATTTGGTACTTTTCTGAAAGTTAAGACATTCTAAGTTGAACACTAGAACCAAGAAGCACAGGCTACATATTACATTGCTGTATTTTGGTATAGTGAACAGCATTGAAATGAGCCTTGATTTTAGGTGGTAGTATTTGAACTGCAAGGGCACAGTGACAGTGCTAGAATAGCAAATATTAAAATGAGAGATTTCTCTGAGGGAATGTTTAGTTGTAGCTTATATATGGAAAACTATTAGTTACAAATAAACCTTAAAAATCATTCTTAAATAGACCTGCAAGGACATTGTATATGTTTTTCTCTTGTTAAAATTTCCTGTTGTCTAAAATTATCTTTAATTAGGATTGCATAACCTAACAATAAAACTGCTGAAGATTAGAACCAGCAGACACATTCAGCTCATGGCTTTAATTAGATTAAGCTCTTCATTGCCAGAAGTAAGAGATAGAGCATTAGACCTTGTTGTGGTTTAAGGCCCTCACACAGTTCTGCTCACTCACTCCCCCCTCTTACTTCCCCAGTCCCAGGGGGATGGGGAGGAGAATCAAAAGAATGCAACTCCCACAGGTTGAGATAAGAACAGTTTAGT
>JASSUY010028619.1:0-11107 GCA_032466535.1 Forpus xanthops | reverse complement strand
ATGAAAAACATTTGAAAAAAAAGTCTAATAGTAAGCCATCAAATCTGCGATTAGTCAGTGCAGTGAACGGGTGGGAATCACCAGTGCAGTGCGCTTTGTGTTGAAATGCTTTCCAACTCAGTATATGATGCTAGGTAACTAATAAACAAATACATTAGCCATTTCAGGAATGCAGACTGCAAATTCCCATTGCAAGCTTTGGAGACTCAAAGTTGTAGTTCCCCTGTCTGCACTGGATACTAGGCCATCATGGTTTGGTAAAAGAGTTAAGAGTATTTTATTGAGCTTTATTGTAATTGGCACTGTTCACCTTTCAGCTACATATCTGAGACCCTCGAGAGTATGGAACAGAGCTCATCTTCACTTTCTTAGCAGCAGATTCGTGACATGTATTATGAAGAGGATAATTAGGGTTTATTTGCTTCTCCAGCACAACTGATCCAGATTTAACCACTTCTGTCTTCTCTGAGCCTGTACTGCAATAATACCCTAGAGAGAAATCAGGTCTGTGACCTATCTCCTGCAGGTGTTGTACACACTGATTCTTTCCTCCTCACCCTTAAAGCATAAATGACCAAGGAAGAGAACACAGCTGTACAGATGTGCTGTAGCAGTCACCAGCTAGCAGGGAAAATGCAAAGGAGCATCTTTGTATAAAGGTTGTCTGCAAACTTTGCTCCTTAGGACAGGCTCAATCTGGCTGATGAAGCTTCAAGTCCTTCTTGCCCTCTCCAGTGCCTTGTCCATGTTTTCCAAAATCTAGATCTGAACTACACAGCTCAGTGCAGAAGATAAACACTATGGTGTTTATCTAAAAGATTCCATTTACAATTAAAATGTGAAACTAATCTCCTGAGCCCTTATATGCTTCTCTCTCAGAGATATTTTGTTAAGATTTGGGGAAATATTCTCTCTGAAATTACAAAACATTCTGTTTTCCTGAATTATTTCAACAGAATCTAGGGATTGCGGCAGTTGTATTGGCGTGATTACAACCTGTTGAATTTGGTTGTAATGCTACAGAGTATTTCAGCTGACCACTCCAGTAATGCAGCTTTCCCAGTGAAAGGAGATTGCCTTTAAGGATTTTGACCTTCTACTACCTTACAGAATGTCCTTGATGAACACAGTTCAGGTAACCAACCTGTCTAAAGGTTGTTCTACTGGACTAATAAAATCTATCATTATTCAGTTCCTTAAATTCAGCAGTAAATTACGTTGTGGGAGCATTTACCCTGAGCATTCATACTCAGACAGAGATAGGTGACATGGCCTTTTTAAATAAAAATGTTCTATGAAGGCAATGTGATCTGAAGGGAAAGCAATTCCTATTAGAACAGTACTCTGCCTTATCACTTGTCTCATTTAAACTGAGTTCCTCTTAGCTGAACCTCTCATTACAGACCTATGTGAGGCAATCACTATGATATGCATGCTTATTTCCAGGCAGAAAGGTTAATATTTCTAATTAGAAAGAGGCTTGCTAAGGTATTTTTAAATCAACTGTCTTTGATCATAAAGGCTTCTTGGACATTTTTAACTTTTTATTTATTTATATTGAAACCATTTGTTCCTCATTTAAATACTTTTGGAGAGGGCAAAGGCACCACAAATGTTAGAATACGTAGAAAAGATGGTAGTTTTAAGCTAGCTGAAACAGAACTTATTAAGGTTTATTTTCCTTTCTTAAATGAGTATTTGCCGGGTTGGACATAGCCTAGGGTGACATGGTTTACTGGGAGGTGTCCCTGCCCAAAGCAGGGGGTTGGAACTAGATGATCTTGAGGTCCTTTCCAACCCTAACTATTCCATGATTCTATGATTTGTGTGAAAAACAACATATTTCAGTTTTTCCAGCAAGCTTTGTGTTGGATTTATTTCAAAGGAAACAATTCTTTCATTTCAAAAGAGTTTGTCTTGCAGTTCTTACATTTATGGGATGTGTATGAAACTAGTTTTGTTGGAGATGCAGGTGCTATGCCTTTTAAGCTACTGGATAGCTTTATGGATACAACCAGCAAAATTAACCAGATAATGATGGTAACCAGTCAGCTAGTGCAATCAGTTTCTTCACTTACAGGAAATTACAGGCGTCACAACTAAAGTTAAATTACCAGCTGGGAGTAGTAGTAGTATTTCCACTTTAAACCCAATAGAGGGCTTTGTGGGGTGCAGATATACTGCACAGTGATCCTGTTGCAGATTGCTACATGCTCTATGGGGCTGAAGGGCAGAGTTGCTCCATCCTGCAGCATTAGGTGCCTGGGGGTGGGGAAGGAGACATATCCACAGATTAAGCAGCAAGTATAGATGTGAAGTTTGCCTTAGATTTCCCATAAGAATAGCACCAGAGGGAATATGAAGACATTACTCTAATTTGAGGGTTTTGATCTTCTTTGACAGAAGCTGCTGTTGAAAGTCAAATGATTTATTAATTACAGCACAGCACCTCACAGGGTAAGAGAATTGGGTTGTGCTGTGATTTATAAGCGCAAAAAATAACCTCATGACACTTCACAAAAACTGGGGAACTTGTGAAAAAAGTGAGTGCTCAAGCCCAGATTTAACAAACCAGCTAAGGTTTTATCAACCTGGCAAAGCAGTTGCCTTCCCTCTTCTCTAGTCACCCTCTGTATAGTTATTGCATATTTCCAGGGACTAAAGGAGAGGAAAAGAATCAAAGAATGAGAGAGGAAAATCTTATTGGAAAAAAGTACAAATTCAGCAGAGAGCGAAGAAATAATGTTTGTTCTTGGATATGGCTGTCTCTCCTGGTAAGAAGATGCTAGTTTGCCTGGGATTCAGTAATTTTGCTTGGATAAAATTAGCCTTAGAGCCAGACTCATCCCCTTGTCAGTTGCAACGCTGCAGGATTTTACAGTTTAAAAGAAGTATTTTATTGTATTCATAAAAAAATGGCTGTCCTGGGTTCAGCTGTAATGGTTATTTTTGTTCTTAGTAGCTGGTGCAGTGCTGTGTTTTGGCTTTAGCCTGAGAACAATACTGATAACACACAGATGTTTTTAATTGTTGCTAAGTAGCGCTTACCCTGATCAAGGACTTTTAGTCTCATGCTTTGCAAGTGAGGAGGGGCACAGGAAGCTAGGAGGAATCGGAGAAAGGACACCTGACCCAAACTAGCCAAAGGGGTATTCCATACCATAGCATGTCATGCCCAGTATAGAAACTGGGAGGAGTCACCCGGAAGGCCAAGATCATCTCTCAGGTCAGGCTGAGTATTGGTTGGCAGGTGATGGGTAATTGCATTGTGCATCACTTGTGTTGACTGTGGGATTTTTCCTTCCCATTTTAGTTTTATATTCTCTCCTCTTGTTATTTCTCTTATCATCGTTATTATTGGTGGTAGCAGTAGTAGTTTTGTATTATACTTTAGTTGTTGGATTTTTCTTATCTCAACCTGTGGGGTTTACATTCTTTTGATTCTCTTCCCCAGCCCTCTGGGAGCAGGGAGTGGGGATGGAAGAAAGGGGAGAGTGAGCATGCAGCTGCGTGGTTCAGAGTTACCAGCTGGGCTTAAACCATGACAATGACTCATGAAAGTGTTTTTCAGCAAAACACTGAAACAATTATATTTTTCTTTAAAAAACACAGAAAAATATGTTACAATGGAGAGCATCACCTCTCTGCTATAGGAAGTGTGGCTAAAAGGCTGCAAGTGTTGGTGATGTAAGGGAGGCTGGCCTTATGCCATATCTTTGTTGTTAAGTTAATGTGAGCAACTCTTTCATATTCTTTTGCACTCTTGGTAACTTCTGTGAAATAAGCAGACTCCTGTTCCTCTTTAATAAAAAAATTTGAGAGCTAGCAGTAGACCATAGTCAATGAACACCCACTGATGGCAGTGCTCTTTGTTCATTACTTCAAATAACACTGCAGCACACAGTTCCATGTGGATATGAGGATATATTTACGGAACTACAGTGGTGCAAAAAAGCTAAATACTGCTATTTGCACAATTGGCTAGAAGGAAAATTCCCATACTTACATTTTTATTTATTCATAGTTTCTAGAAAGCTGAATTTTCATACTTTGGGAAAAGCTAGGGAAATGTTCTTGCATTATAAAGCTGTTTGCCTTGCAAACATGGTAAGCTAAGGAATTGTCAAGGTCAAATTCATAAATAATCAAGATTTCACCAAGCAGGTATAGCTCATCTCTTTTCTCCATGAAAATGTACGTATAGTTTTTATTTTTGAAAGCTCTTAAAAATAGCTAATCCAGAATGGTCTTTTTTCACAAGTTCTGATAGCTGTTCTGTGCACTTACCTTTGCACATCAGGAGTTTCTATGAAAATTACCTTTGGAACTGCTTTCAATGTGCATACTCAGTCCTAGAGCAGTTTTTGTTCAGGGCCAAGCCATAGGAAAGAGGACCATGGTCACCTACTTCAACACAGCAATGTTGCGGTGCAGGGTCTGTGTGCTTCTCTAAAGGAACATCTGGGTTTTGCTCTTATTGCATAGTGAAAGTTAGGTTCTTCATGTTTGTTTGTCCATTGTGATTTATTTCCTTTCTAGGGAAACTAGCAGAGATGTGAAAAGTGTTGCTAATTGACCACAGGATCCACTGTATTTTCTAAACTTAATCTATAGCTTTGCTACATCACTAAGGAAAGTTGTACTGCTAAGGGTTATGTTTCAGAGGAAGGCAGACATTAACACCTACTTGCAGTCAGTGAAGTTACCTTAAAAATTATCACAAGAACAAGGACATTAATTTAGCCTTTGGATCAAGTTCCACCTTGGGCAATTATTTCAGCCTTTCCCTTTCATAATTTGCCTGTGCAGTTTCAACTGGTGATGGCTTTTTTGTATTCCATCAAGAGTGCCTGTGCTGTATTGCTATCATATCACAATTATTGCTTCCCGCTGCAGTACTGGCTGCAATTCATGGGTGGTTGAGTAATCTGTTTATGTAGGCTCAGGATGTATTACGGTCTTGCTGATGAAAGATGTAATACTAAAAGCAATTTTAATGTGACGATTGATTTTTTTTTTTTTAAGTTTGATTTGGTTGTCAGAGTCTGTACCTAATGCTTATGTTACTGTGATTGCTCCTCTTACAGCATGCCAGGCCAAAAGAAAGAGATAGAGCAGAACACAATCAAAAACTAACTTGGGGAAAAAAAAAAATGCCTTTTTATAAAGAATGTTGGAAATCAAATGCATCATTTCTTTTCGTTTGAGCTCAGGTGTCTGATCTTTGGTAAAAGTGACCTAAAATGGGAGGACGAATTCTGTTTCAATTTTATTACATTTGCAAGGAAGACGGAGATTAGTATGTATTTATATTTGCATTTTCACATAGAGTAAAAATGCAGATGAAATCTGCCCTGGGAGACACTTATCCTGAGTAGTTCAACTTATGTCCTCTCAAGGACAGAGTGGCAAAAGATGTTTACCAAATCTGTTCTATAGTGTGTTCTTTTCAGCATCATTTAAACATAGAAATATAGAATGGTTTGGATTGGAAGTTACCTTAAAGATCATCCAGTTTCAACCTCCCTGCCATGAGCAGGGATAGCTTCCACTAAACCAGGTTGCTCAAAGCCCCGTCCAGCCTGATCTTGGACCCTTCCAGGGATGCGGCATCTACCACCTCTCTGGGCAACCTGTGCCAGTGCCTCACCACCCTCACAGTGAAGAATTTCTTCCTAATATCTAGTCTACTTCTACTCTTTTCCAGTTTAAAGCCATTACCCGTTGGCCTGTCACTACATGGAGCCTTCTTTTCTCCAGGCAAAAAAAAAAAAAACAATACTCTCAGCCTGTCATGTATGATTAATTCTTTGGGGAAAGAGAACAGTTTTTCAAAGTCCAATCGCATTATAAAAATATCATTTCAATCCCTCTAAAGTTCATTAACAGAAGCAGAAGTAATGAAACATTTCTTTACCTGGTATTTCTGCGATGAAATAATATCAACAGTATGGAAATACTGATCACCTCTATCTCTTTTTAGGCCTTTCTATGTACCAAGAAAAAAAAAAAAAAAAGAGAGATTTGTCCCCCTTAAATTTATATTTGAACTGTCAACTTACATTATTGTTTAGATAATTTAAGTAATTCAAGAACATGTGCACCCTGCTGCATCAATTTGTATCTGCAATAAGCACATGAACTCTAGTGAAATTTCATCTAAGATATATAAAGGTAATGAGAGCAGGATTTGCTTCTGTGATTGCAGTAATTAGTTACCTAAATTGGGCCTTTATTTTTACTCTTGAAAAAAAATCACAACTCACTATAATACATTGAGATGGAGGGAAGCCAGCTGGCATGTCCATATCTATCCATTGACTAAATAAATACAGTGTCATTAAATAATTTTCTGCAAATATAAAATCATAATTATTTAATTATCTTCTCTTCTTTGCCAAGGCAGTAAGCCTGATGTGACTATGCTTCATTCCACTCAGTATGTAATACTGACAGAATATTCTCCTACAGCAGTACTTAACAGTCACACCTGCCTGACTCTCCCTGATATCTAAAAGACCAGATAAAAGGCTATTTAATCTCAAAAATATTGAAGATAATTCTAAGCAGATTTTAAGTCCTGTAGGGTTTTACTTCTTAAGCATTACACAGATGCTTGCAAGAAAAACGCACAAAGTAACTGCTCAGTGGTCTTCATACACTTATCGTATGTAGCCCTTGGCTTTCTTCTCAGATACAGCCTTCAAAACCCTAATATGTCATCTTTTTTTTTTGCTTTTCTACTTTTTCTTGGATTTTTTTTAATATCTATAACTTCTCATTCTCCATTGTTTTATTTCTTGGCTTTGTGGATAGTCATGTATTTCTGTGGTTGGTGTCAGTTTGCATAGTTATTGTTATGCATAGTTATTATTATGTCAGATACCACAAAGCAGTCTGGAAATCCTGCCCATATTCATGGGCATGTCTGGAGTGCTTGACTGAGCTAGTATCTTTGAAACTTAGAAGTACTACAGCACTGACATCTCATTTATTTTCAGCCTGTACCTATTAAATAAGCAGCAAACCAGGAAAAAAAAAATATGACAACTGTTTGCTACTGTTCGGAAAATAAATTCTATCCCAAAGGCAAAAAGACTTCCTAAAAGTCTAATGCTCTTGTGCTTTTATTAGTTTCTTAAACCAATTATATCTGCAGGCTTTGGGGGAACTGAAAAAAATACTTACTTTACTTTGTCTAGGGAGTAACACTTGCAGATATCTGGGCTTTTTAAGCTTCAGTAGATGCCAGTAGGAGCATCTGAAGAAATACACCAGGTCTAAGACCCAAGTTCATTTTAAGTTCCTGTTAATCCACGTGGCTTACAATATGAACATGGCTTACAGAATTAACTCTTTCCAGCAAAACAAAGATTTCCTGAACCTTTTAATGTTACTGGACTTATAAAAAGTTACCAGTAAAACTTGATCTTTCTTAGTGTTCCTAGAGCATCCCTCAGATGCGTAATGCTGCAGCATGCAGCTTGGCGTCATGGTTTTATTTAGCATGCAGAAATAAAGGGTAGATGCTGCATATCTCACGCAACCTTTAAGAGAGGATAGATGCGCAGTCTCTAGACAGCATAGAGAGGAAAATTTCCAACCCAAAAGTATTTTCAGGTTTTTATTTGTTTAGTTGCCTGCTAAGCCTTTAATACATGCAAACAAACAGCTTAAAAGCAAGAGGGTTCATGTCTAATTAGCCTAATTATCAGGCTACCACATCAGCAACAAGTGGCTTGAAAAGGTACAATCAACAGGTAAGTCAGCAGGTGAGCATATTTTGGGTTTTGCTTTGTTAAGCAGCTGATGAGAACTCTCTGAACATCAGGGTGGGTCAGAATGGCGTGCACTAGTCATCTTTACACTAACAAGAGATCTTTCTAGTCCAGTATCTTTGAACTCAGGTTTGTTGATACTAAAAACACTCTGTGTTTGGTTGTTCCATCAGTAAAAGTTCGCCAATATTCTAACGCTCTAACTTGCTTAGGTCAGTCCACCTAAATTATCCTTATCATCTTAATAAGATGACAGGATACTTGTTTAGTGTTTAAAAAGCTATCCAAATAATAGCATGGAAATATTTGGAATACAATTCTGTTATTAGTCATTCTCTATGCTCAGAGAAGGGAAGAAATCTTGCTTTACAAACAGCTGCTTCTCACTTTACCTTCCCACTTCTTGCTTTACCATTAGTTTTCAGAATGCAGCATCTTTGCTCTGAATAGCAACACATAAGAGAGTATTTAGCTCAGTATTTACTCAGTCAAGCTTTAAAAAGTTTGTTTCTTCATAAAAGCATAATTGTGGTATTTATCTTTTTTTTAATGCAGGGCAACTGCTTCATCTTAGTAAGGCAGAAAAGGCAAATATTTGATAGTGCTGTCATTTTGGAAGTGCACACAGTGGCTGTATGAAGCACATACATTATTGTGCAATCATTACACACAATCAGTCACACAGCTCTTGTTACACAGTTGAGGCACAGACTGGAGTGCCAGCCAGCCCTACAGCAAAATGCAACATAATGCAAAGGAGTTCTGTTGTAAAATAGTACATCGGGGAATTTTATTTTTGTCTACATTGTCCTCCTTCCCTCCAAGAGGTTCATTAGTCTCCAGGGAAAGATGCAGTTTAATTCTTGCCTTTTAAAGAATTATGTAAAAGGGATAATTCTAGCCACTTTTCATGCAGATACTTGAACACCTGTTTCTCCTTCATTTATCTTCCAAAGAATATTAGTTCAGGATAACACCTACTGCTCTGAGGTTTTTTACCTCTTAATAATGAGGTGAATACCACAAGTGGCTTTTCTGTAGGCCTTAAGGAAAATTATATACAACAAAATCTTGAGATGCAGGGGTTGTATGGTAATTTAGCTAACATGAAGCTAAATTTCACATGCCATCACATGTAACTGTTGTGTTTCTTCACAGTGTATTCATCTGAAATGTACACCACCCAATATTCTGTGAGCCTGCTCTTTACTATGGAAATTCAAATATCTTGTTGTTAACTAATTTCAAGGAATCTTGCCATATTTGAAGATTATCAATGTCATCTTTTCCTGCTGCTTATTCCTCATTTGCAATTATAATAATCCATGATATTTCAGCCATCTCCACAGCAACTAATTATAATGGCAGAAATAGACTGACATCTATTGCTATTATGCAACAGAAATAAGTGAACTTCCACAAAAATAAATCATCCGGATCTTACTGATGTAAAAAAGACCAGGTTGAAGTTGTAACAGAAGAATATTTAGATAGAGTTAATCATTAAATTGTAGTATTTCTTCACTTACATCTGCATTTTGAATTTACTTTGTGAATAATTTCATGTATTTATAACATAATGGTATTTTGATAACCTTCAGAAAAATATTTCAAGGTGTCAGTTTTCATCAAACTTGTAGTTGTCTGTGGAGCCGTGATTTTGCAGCCTCGCTGTGGTTCTTTCATGAAGCGTTATTCAAAAGCTGCAGAACAGCTCAACTTCATTCCCTTTGTTAAAAAAACATCTGCAGTCAGGTCGTTACCTGACACTGGGCAGAATTTCACATTTCAGGTTTGAATTCCATTGGCACTCCATGTACTGCGCTGTCAGAAAGCAATCGATAATAATTAAGATTTGTCCAATATGAAATACAGCACACTCTTGTACTTCCAGGATCTAAAAGAAAAAAAATGTGGGGTTTTTTTGTGGTTTTTTTTTGTTTTTTTTTTTTTTTGGTTTGGTTTGGTTTTTTTGTTTGTTTGGTTTTTTTTTTTTTTGTTGGTTTTTTTTTGTTGGGTTTTTTTTTTTTTTTTTATTTAAGAAGTCTTAGCTTTCTCTAGAATTAATGAATGAAGAATGCTGGAGCCCATGTCGTAAAAGGGTTCTAAGCCTGATGCCAGATTAGCTAGGAACTAGCGCTTCACATGCCATGAAACCTGAGCCCATTTTTGTAATTTTAGGGCCTCTGTGTTACTTAACAGGTCTGATTTAATCACACAAGAAAAATCCCCTGACATGAATGGAGAGGAGATAAAATTGAGTTTCCATTCAAAACCAAACTGATGCCTTTGCACATTTCCCAACAATTCGATAATTGAATACAGTGTATAGTTTTGTGTGTTGGAATCGAGGGTATTTTCTCCTGACTCTTTAAACACATACTTTAAAGATAAATGCACTCAAGGACAGACATAGTAGATCAGTCTGAAGTTTATGTAGCCCATTATCTTCTCTTGCAATCAACAGTTATGTTTAGTAAAAGCATATGCAAGAAACAAGTGTGTATTTATCTGTCCTCTCACATAACAAACCAGAAAATTTGTAAGCCAAAAGCTGCATCCACATTAAGGAGCCATGCGTGGATTTAATCTCCATCACTTTGTGTTGTTTGAACCCAGTTTCACTTTTAGCCTTAACAGATACCTCTTGCAATTAATTCCACAATGAAAAAAAATATTGCACACAAAAGCATCTTTGGGACTTTTTTTTGTTTTTGTTTAGTTTTTTTTTCAGATGCAGTCTGATCATTTGTTCATTGCTTTTTATTTCTTGCATTTTATAAATGAGTGTGTGACTATTCATGGTGTTGTATACTTCTGTTATATTCCCCATTGGTTTCCTGAGGTGTGGACTTCTGTTTTGTATTTGCTGTAACATGATATTGTGGCCTACGTTGCTGACAGCAGGTCATGCAGACTGGCTTACATCTCTGTCTGTTGCTATAGCCCCAGGTTTGGAGCACTGTGTAGTAACCACACTGCATGAGACCAGGAGCTTGCGCTGCTGCCATAGGCTGTCTTATGCATTTAGAAGGCAAAAGCTCTTCTGGCCTGAGTTTACCCTCCTCTCTGGGTCCAGAAGAGTGCAAGGGCTGTAGGGATGCTTTGAAGGGCTATGCCAGGCCAAGGGTGCCCTGTTTGATGCAGCTTCCATCAGAGGTTATGTAGTACTGATGTTGGCTATCATGTTTTGTGCCTTGATTTTCCTTCAAGTGAACTACATAGGTCACACAGAACACAGCCTAGGTGACAGTTACCATATATTTTGGTGAATATCAGGGGACCAGGACCTCGGTATAAAAGATGACAAAAATGCAGTTTCACTACTA
>JASSUY010028618.1:48203-70849 GCA_032466535.1 Forpus xanthops | reverse complement strand
AAGCCTCAGCATATCACATGGAAGGGGAATTGTAGGCTTTGCTAAAACCAGAGTGTCTCAGTTTTCCTTGCATTCAGTTTTTCAGTAATCAGCTACTTGGGATCTTGATCCTTGTACCAGGGTAGATGAGAACTTGCACATAAACCTGGGAGTTCTGAGCCTAATGAGATACTTAACAGCATTGTGAGATTTTTCCAATACTGAATCCAAATTACAAGATATACCCCACAACTGTCAAAACAATAGTGATATAGAAGTTTTTCCAGAAAAGCACTGAACCTGCAGCTCCAGTCAACGTCAGTGAGAGTGGTGCACATTCAATGTGTGCTTGGATTAAGCTCATACTGGTAAATGGTTCAGTATCAGAAAGGAGGAAAACTTTGAACTGAAAATACTCAAAACATTCTTAGTACACAGAACCACAGAGTATGCTCCTACTTAGTAACCCCATTCTAACATTATTGTTTTAAACCATTTAAAACATTGTCTGGGACAGGATGATACATGAAATATTTAAGGAGATAACCACTTGTTTATCTTATTTCCAGGCTTAGAGAAACCTTTGTGATGCTATAACTGCAGGCCTCAGTTCTCCTGTTTTGGCAACTGCAGAAGTACATCCTGACTTGTATCAAAAACTATACAAGTACAGAAACTGCTTCTTACATTAGCCCAGTATTTTCTGAGATTGCCTGACTTCAGCTTCTAACCTCACATAAAAGCTTTTAGATTAAAAAAAAAGTTCCCTCTCAAATTCTTACCCCTGTTCCCAGAGTCTGTCAGTACTGGAACTATGCAAACGTTTCAAAACGTACAATGAACATAAAATGAAAACACAGCATGCCATAACAGACAAATGTTAAGAGAGTTGACAGTTAATATACCTCTTGTTCTACAACAGGCTGTACTGGTTTTCCGTCTACATACTACGGAGTTGCAGGGAGGGTAATTTCAAAGTTTTATGAAAAAAAAGCAACAGACAAATGTTAGTATTAGCATACATACACAGAACATCAATTGTAGTCTTATTGCTATAGTGATGCTACTTAATGCATTGACAACATATTACAAGGTCTGTTATCTCTTCATTTCATTTCAATAAAATACTGAATTTTTAATGTGGCTGTTCAAACCACTTGACAAAATTCAGGCCCGATTCTGTTGTGAGCAAAGGAATTTTTCTACTTTTTAGGCTTCTGGGTGATTCCTCTAGACTTAACTTTAAGCTGGAAACATGACAGCTGTTTAACAGTGCAAGCAACATGAAAATGACTGATGTTAAAAAGCAAAACCACAATACTTTATGTATGAAAACCATAAAGTGCTGTGATAGAAATGAGGGGATAAGAATATATGACATGGCTGGTCAGCGACACCAATGTGCTGTATTTTATTTTACTTTATTTTACTTTTTATTTTACTTGATTTTACGTTTTCATTGCTTGACACAAACGCAATTTGAGCTTTGTGCAAAACAGAACAGCTCCAGTAAGCAGTGCTGCTTGCACATGTTCTCTTGAATTTAATGCAAGCAAGAAGTCTCGCTGAGTCAGCAAAACAAGTTTCTTGTTGTGGTTGTAACTAATTCACATTTAGGCACGCACTCATAGCACAGGGAGGTCTCAGTTATTTTCCCAAGAAGCCTCATGCCTAAATTAGAATGTGGGCTGGCTTGCTACAGTTTTCTCATATCCTTTGTAATTTCTTGCTCCCCAATGGACTGTGATTTAACTGATAGAGCAGCTTTACAGCTTAAATGCATAGGTACAACCTTATTACACCATGTCACAGAGACAAATTAAATTTCCGAATTCTGACAGGAAAATAAAAGTTAGGAAGAGAAAACAGACCTTCATAAATTCCACATGGAATGAATGTTAGTTCTGAACTGATCTGTCACATGTATGACTACAATCAAACGGATGCAACACAAATTTAAAACATTCCCTTTGGTTACTGTCATCTCTACAGATTTAAGAAAAAAATTAAGAATTTTAAGAACTGAAACGACCATAATTCTAGTATCTGTTTTAAATGGCATTATTGGGTGTGGGTAATCCAGTATTAAGCCTAATTTGAGTACAGAAAGCGTAGTATAACAGTCTCACAAAGCATAATTACAAGTGCAGAGAAATTTTGGGTTAGAGAATGACAAAACAAACCTCTGGACCATAACGTAATGAGACTTTGTAAATTGGAGAGTCTTTATTTTGGAATGGAATTAAGCCCTTGAATTTATAACAGTGCCCCTCCTCTTTTAACCAAGGCAGCATCACTGCTGTCTTCAGGTATGCCATTTATATCAGAAATCTGAGGTAGGGAATGATACTCAATATTTACATGCAAACACTCAAAATTCAATCCTATGTGGAAATATCCAGTCCCAATCTTTAATTACTTTTGCTTTTGTTGCCTTAACATTTTTAACTATTTGGAAGTTGCAATTGTTTTAAGAACTCTTACCTATAAACAAAATACTACTGCAAATGAGTCCTCATTAACATTATTTCTTACATTTCTCTTAAGTATTTGTCTTCTTTTTCAGGTGAAAAGCTGAATTTGAGGATGTGTATGCATGGTGTGTCAACTTGTTTGTTTATTCTAAGCTTGGATATGGGATAAAAAAAAACCCAACATGAACTGTTCTGTCATGAGGGCTTTTACTCCACATACAATGTGAGTGGTGGTCAGGGTTACTGTATATGAAACAGAAGTATTATTTATAGTTGACCTTTACCTTTCAGCCATGATAACACCAGAAATGATGACTGTAAATAAACCAACCTTTTCCAGGGATTCACTCTGCAAGTCTTCTAAACTACTTGACTTTTTTTTCTGTGGAACCCTTAAATAGTAACAGGCAAAAAAAAAAAGCAACAGTTGGTACAACACAGTATGTTTGCATATGCCCCTACTGTATCATATGACAGCCATATAGATCGTATGTCTGCATATAGCATAATGCTGAGCTAGGAGATTTACTTGTTACATTTTTAGGCTAAAACACGTGGTATTTGGAAAAGCAATAAACAAAATCAGAAAGAGCGTCAAGACATTCTTTGGTCAACAAAGAAAGGCAACAGGACACAATGTGCAGTTTTAAACCTTTCCTCTACAGGGGACTTTTTTAAAGGCTTTTAACAGTACACAGACAGTAGTAGCTCTGTGAACAGTGTGCAACACTGAACGGTTTTAAAACTGGAAAAGGGCAGAAATATAGATATAAAAAAAAAACCAAAAAAACTGGCTGCATGTTATACATTTCAATTAAAGTTACTCATTCTTACCTGCTGATGATTTCCAGAGATTCTTCTTGTGGAGAGGTTAAATTAGTTGAAGATACTGGAACGCTTCCACTTCAAATCAGAATAAAACATACTGGTTTAAGTACAAGAAGTATCTTTGGATATATAAAAGTGCTAATTTATTCCTGCAATTCAGACCTTATACAATTAAGTATTGCAAACTCCCACAGCAAACCTTGCTTTCACAACTACCCAAAAGTTCTTGCAAAGCCAATTTAGGACAATCCACATAAAACACACAAAAAATAAAGATCTTGCCTGATTTCCATAGCTTTGTGTGGCGATGGAGACAGCACAGCTGGTGACAATTCTCCTGAAGATGCCTATGTAAAATAAAACATACATAAATATGCATTTATGTAAAATAAAGCCTTGTATCTCTAGCACTGGATTCTGGATCTATCATGCCTATACCAAGAATACATACAAAATTTCAGCCAAGGCTAAACCCACATTACTACATTACTTTAGCTACCACAGAGAAACCAATGCAAACAAATCATATATACAGAACTTGCTTATAAAACATCTTTACTAAATACCTCTGTTTTCAACAATTCTCCTTGAGGATTAGTCAAAAGATTCCACTTCCTTAAAGTTGTCTCAAGTTCCTCTTCACTGCCACCAGAGACAGAAGAGCCTGTAACCATTAAAGATTAAAAGCAGAAAGGGAGAGAAACAGGCAAAAAAAATAACATTTAGGATCATATCAGACAGTCTAAATATTTCAGTCCCTCAATTCCCCTTCAGCCTTCACCTGATGCATGTAGCTTTCCAGCCTCTCCACTCTGCACCCCTGACTTACAAGCAAGCTGATTTATATTATAGCAACAAATTTACCACTTCCATTTATATAACATGTTCTGCTGGGAGTATGTGAGGGCAGCTTCTGAACCACTCTACTATACAGTTTGATGTTCTGAGGCAAGTTCAAGTTGGTACCATTTTCTTACTCATAGTGTATTGCTTTACAGGTAGTGTGCATGTCTGTATCATAATACAATGTCCCATGCTCAGTTCATGGATGTACACAATAAATATGCCTTGGGTTTTTCTGGATATCCAAGATCTAAATAGACACTGAAATACTCCATTATTTAGTAGGACTTCAATTCCTAAATTGTCAAAGCTGCAATACTAAATCAGGTTCTGAATATTCAGTGCTCAGCAATGTTTTGGAGTATTTTGAATAACAATTTTTTTCTGAAGCTCTCCATGCATAGGATTGCAAACAGGATATGGAAGGGCTGCTATGCCATGATGGAGGAAGTTAGACTGTCCTTTAAGCATATTAACAATTCCTACTTTGTAAGATAAAAGTGCAGCAGGTCAGCCAGTTTCAAAACACACCAAATCTTATGGTTAAGCCTTGGTACTATTAGCAGAGAGATCACTTGAAAACTCATTAGAGATCAGCTTGGATATCATGCTGTTTGGCTAAGAAGACTGGCAACAAACCCCATACTGATCACTGGCTGTCCAGGATATGGAGTGAAACTTATGCTGCAGTTGCTGGTACACAAAAGAGTGACCTACAGTCAAGTTCACGGTAGCTCCTTTGTATTTTGCTCAACTTTCTTTGGCTGTTTCAAGCAGTCACCCTACTTTAGTCCCAGATAATTATATGAAACAGTTATTAGAGGCAGAAGACTTCAACCTTCTGATTCCACCAAAGATTTTAGGCAGAGATGATTGCACATCAAAAGGAACCTTTAAAACACACCTCTAGAAATAACAATAATTAAAAAAATAATCAAGGGAGATATTTCTTAGCACCCTAAATATGAGACTCCCTCAAGAACATGTCAGGTAACAAGTCCATTTGTCCTGTGATAATACTGTAGCCATGACAGTATGCACCTCAGTGTGGACAGTCTCCTACACACTGTAGGACCTACAGAGATTTTGGGGTTTGGTTTTGTTTTATTATGCTAAGCATTGCTGGTTTTTTTAGACATTAGACGGTACTGAATTAGCATACATTATCCTAGCATATATCATACTCCCTGCAGTACCAACTTGATAATCCAGAGCATCATGACTTGCTCATTGCTCATGCAACAAGTGTCCTCCAAAAACCATGGCCCATGATGTTACTGGGCCTTTCTGCTGAGAGCACCTACTCTCAGGGTAACAGTGGTGTAGTTATCTTGGGAGTTAACATCATGATGTCTCCAAAAGCTACAATCACACCTTTGGATTTCCTTTCAAAACACTTTCAAGTGAGAGACTTTCTTTTTAAAAAGAACATTCAGAGAGAGATTTACCTGACTCTCGTTCCCTGTTCTTGTGTGTTAAATACAAGTGTCCATTCTGCCGTACAAGACCTGAAAACATTGTGTTTGTTAATGTGATGATGTACGTTTAATAAGACTGTCCTTTCTGAACTCTCCCAGAATAATTTTAGTACTGAAAACTACATTGGCAACTTCAAATAAGATTGTCCTAAAAACCTACTCCACTTCCTGCAGCGTAACTGAGATTTTCCCCAGATGTTGAAGTTAAACATTGTGTGCACCAAAACAACCCTGGGTTTTCAGCTTTTTCCTGCACACCAGAACTATCCTAGTCAGCTGCCAGAATTTTTCTTAGTGGAAGGAAAGCGCAAAAGAACTTTTTATACTCATTGCAACTTTTTGGTTTTTTTTTGCAAGGGGGGTGGGAAGGTCCTCCTATGCATCAAATTGCACCCAAGATCAGCTTCCTTTTTATGAATGCCATATAAAAAAACATGACATAAAAGGAAAACTTTGTCATTAACACTAGCTGGGGTATAGTTAATCATTACTGCCATTCCTGAACTGAACTACGATTAATCTGAACAGAGGATGTATTCAATAGACTAATGTTCATAATCTGCTATATTCTCCTGATACCATTTTTTTTACACTGTAAAAAGCAGCTACTCATGACAGATCACAGGAGACACCAAACATACTTATCTGTGTACTTTATTCATCTCCTACAGATGAAATTTAAATAAAACTGAATATAATTTATCAATAATAGAGAGGGCTATAATGCAATTTAATAAGAATACTGTAAACTCATGATTTTTGCCAATTTAAATTAACTTTCCTAACTGCTCCTGTGTCAACAGATTCTATGCCTGCATTAGTGTCCTGCTGTTTTCTTCCTCATTTAACCCTTCTTGTTATAACTCCTTTTGGTTTGGCCTCTACAACCCATGTACAACCAAGAAGTAGCAACCCGACGCAGCGAAAAAGGAAGTAGGAAGCTTTGAGCATGAAGGACCTATATCATAGGCCTGCACTGTGGAAGAGACCTACAGGAGTCCCATCAGTAAGAAGGGGAAGGACTACATGAAGTAGCTGATAAAACCATGGCCCCAGCTGTCCACCCATAGCCACCACTACACAGATGTAGCAGTTCTGCCTCCAAAGCTCCTGCCTCACTGCAGTATATACTGAAGCATTCTAAGAAGAGCAGTTGCTGACTTCAGATTGCCTTGGCACATGAAAAGCTGAACGACAGTCTTCAGACCCAGCTGATGAACAGTTCACACAGCTGTACAACCAGTGCAGTAAGCTCACCAGTCATCCTTCCTTATCAATCAGAATCCTTAATGACACTATTTTACAAAACACCAAAGTTTGGCTCCAAGGAGGGATTTGCTATTAACTTAAATTTTAGATTATGACTTACAGAGTCAAGCATAAGGTTCAGTCATAGACGTCTTGCTTAATAGTAATGTTGTAACCAAATCTCCCATATATTATAGACTGTTTCTTTTTTTTGCCCTACCTACAGTATAGGAAACAAAAAGGAAACCTCCACACACTACAGGCAGTAACACACAAGCCTGGTCAAGACAAGCTGTGGTTCTTTCTTATCTGAAAGACTGTATACTTACTCTCTAAGCACTCCAACCATACATATATAAATATTTCTATACACATATATTGAAAACAACAACAAATAGCAGTTGTAGTGCATGCAGTTTGAAAAATACCTGATATCAGGAAATTATTCACAAGACATTTTACCGTGAGCTGCAATCATTATCTCTTTGACCCTCCTGTACTGGCTTAGCAACAGTGTTAACTCTTCTATTCGACGATCCTGTGAAAAGCATTAAATAAAACCATATTTTAAATCTGACATTTTTAACCTGCAGAATTGCTCTATTACACATCCTGTGATTTTGGCCTGCTTTTCCAGAAAGCAGGATCAAGTCTCTCATATACCTTGTAAAGAACATTTATTAGTTTTTATTTGCCATTGTACATAATATTTTCTGTACAATGTGAAATTATGGATATAGGGAAACTTGAGGCATTTGACATTACTAGTAAAGTAGTTATTTAGAGAAGGCTAATTTGGAAATCTGCTTTCACTTCTAAGACAAGGGAATATTCTGGAGTCGAGCCTCAATGGGCTGAAGTAGGCAGTGTTTTTTTCATACTAGCATTGTACCTGAAATTGAAAAGTAAATCATGTTTATATTTTAGGTTAAGAACCTAGTCACGTTCTTTAGAATTCTCTTGTAGGATATTTACTACATTCTGACATCTACACATATTCCTGTTTTGAACACATCTCTTTGAACTTAGGCAGTCAAAACTTGTCAGTTTTGACTTAGGCAATCAAACTTGTATAGAACCAAAGAAATGAGGTCTCATGAATGTCTGCTTCATTAATACAACTCCACTTTTTCTCCAATACCTAATGCTTTCCTATTTTGCATATAGTATCCTGATTAATGTATTCAGGGAAGGTGCTTGCCTTCTGCAGATGTAACAGGGGGACGAGTAATAATCATTTAATTACATCTGTAATTTCTCTCATTTCTATAACTATACTGTGTCCTCAATGATAAGTTCTTGCTGTCATCATGAAGTGTGCGATTTTGCAATTTGCACCCTCAGAGTTTGTCGTGTTTCTTTGACCCCAGTTCTAAACCATTCCTGTGCTATAATCTTGACCAGTGCTGTGGTAACAGAGCACCGAATACAAACCCAAGCAAGTAATAAAGAACGAGTTTGCACAAGAAGGTTCTGGAAAGCCACAGAAGCAGAGAAGTGAGCACTAGGCAAAAAAATGAAAACTTTGTGGGGAAGCTGGCATGTATTTAAGTGAACAGCTGATACTGAGCTGCTGCACTGCCATGTCTTTGATTTTCCAGGTAAAAAAATCAAAAGGCCAAATAAATGTTTTTATGAGTCATATTAATGTTCTCTGGAATCAACATAGCCTTGTCCAGATTCCCCACTTACTAAAGGAAGTTTTTAGGGATGCATATTATTGTCTATTTGATGATGACAACATACAGAATATACAGATACAACATACAAAAAGTGATGAGACAAAACCATATTTACCGTTTAAATAGGTTTAATTTCATGTCTCCTGCCCTTTGGTAATCTTCATGGGTTTTTATCTCTGTTTCTTTAAACTCGGGTCCCTTCCAAAATCTGAGTCTGATTCAAAGGGCACTTTGATTTTCTTTTAATATAATAATCTAGACTAGTGTCCTGGGTTCAGCAGCAGCAGTCATTTTTCTCCTTTGTAGTAGCTGGTGCAATGTTGTGTTTTTGACTTTTGGCCTGGGAACAGTGCTGATAACACCAGTGTTTAGAATGTTTTGGTCTGACCAAGGACTTTATGAGTCTCATGCTCTGCCAGGGAGGAGGGGAAGCCAGGAGGAAGCAGAGACAGGACATCTGACCCAAACTGACCAAAGAGGTATTCCATAGCACAGTATATCATGCCCAGGATGTAAAACTGGGGGCAGGAACCCAGAAGAGGGCAGTTCACGGCTTGGTTGTCGAGTGGTGAGCAGTTGTATCCTCTTCCCTTGTATTTTCCTGGGTCATTGTTGTTATTGGTGGTAGCAGCAGTGGTTTGTGTTATAACTTAGTTACTGGAGTGTTCTTATCTTAACCCATGGGAGTTACATCCTTTCAATTCTTCTCCCCATTCCCCCCCCTCCAACCCCACCCCCCCCGAATTGGGGGGGAAGAAAGTGGGGGGGGAGAGTAAGTAAAACTGTGTGGCTGACTGGACTTAAACCACGACAACTGGGGATATCAATACACTTCAGATCACCAGAGATGACCAAACCTTAATGATCTTTTCAATACCAGAAACAGGGAGATTCTTCTCACTGCGGTCCTGGCTTTCTACTCACCTCTGGAATCTAACGAGCCTCCCAAGCTTTGCAGCCAGGTTAGCAAGGCCAGCCACACTTTCTATTTAAAAATCAACCTTCTGTCACAATCTCATGGGATAATCCAAAAATCAGGGCAATACCACACTTACAGAAAGAAGGTTATTCAGAACATTTCAGAGATTTAAAATCACCCTTTCATTCTTATGTAGAATGAGGATTACTTTCTCACCTTTTCCTCATTTGCAGCCAGTAATGATTCCATTCCTATCTTCAACCTTTGAACTTCTTGATCTAAAAATGTTTTGAAAATGTTATAAAGGAAAATACCCTTGCTACTTTAGTGTAAACAATAAGTGTTTTCTGATACTTTCCTTATCTTATGAGTAACCAAATCGTGTCAGTGGCATGGCAAATGCACTATCAAACTACATTTAACTTGGGGCTTTTTAAAAGCTGACCTATTAAAAGCAGTGAGCAATGAAAATATGCTGGGTTTGCTTATAAAAGGCTATCCAGTACTATCTTAAATTTCCTAAAGTCAAGTAATGACAAAAAGAAGAAACACTGAAGCTTATTTTGCAAAAGATGAGTGTGTTTGCTGTTATATATTTAAGTAAATTAAGAATGATTGAAAATTAATTATAGTCTGAGAAAAATATTTGCTACCTTATGAGAAGTAGCTCAAGGACATTCATGTAGCTTGGAAATGTAAAATAACAACTGGTTAGATATGAAGAAAATGTGTTGTCTTTTTTTTTTTTATTTTCTTAAAGAATTTCAGTAT
The DNA here is from genome assembly GCA_032466535.1 of Forpus xanthops. Taxonomy (NCBI): domain Eukaryota; kingdom Metazoa; phylum Chordata; class Aves; order Psittaciformes; family Psittacidae; genus Forpus; species Forpus xanthops. The sequence continues at coordinate 60,627 of JASSUY010028618.1, read as the reverse complement.
GAATAACTAAATTGAAATTTACATCAAGAGCTAATGAATGGCTCTCAAATGCCTCGCACACAATTTAGTTTCACAAGATAGAGGCTATTCAGGGTTGTTACAGTCAAATCAATTCAAACACACTCTGAAAATTTACAGGAATATCACAATCATCCTAACTTTGTGAACTAAATGTCATTTGTCCTCTATACACTATTCCTAGGCAAGTCCTCCAGTACCAACCTAAACTGAGTGCAGATGATGGAAACAGAACCTGAAATAGTGTATCTGTTGTAATTGCCACTCATGGAATTCATGCTTTGACATAAACCAGACTCACTTGTTTCAGAAAAGACAATGAAAAACAGATGTGGCAGGCATGAAGTCAGAGAGAAGAAAGAAAATCAATACTGCTAAAAAGCATCTTTAAATAATGGTTTACAACTCAATGTTGAACACACAATGCCACGGTTAAGCTATTTGCAAAAACTATTATTATATTTTATATAGTGATTCTGAAAAATATACAGTAATGATTAAGTTTTAAAACATGAAAACTGATCTTGCAACATTTCCTTTGCAGAAGAGAACACTTACTGACACAAGACATGCACAGACACAGCCAAATCAAAAACTAAAGCCAGCGGGTATTAGGCAAGCAATTGGAAGACTTAAAAAAAGCCATTAAAATCACAGTCCTACAGTCCTACTAATTCCTTTTTAGAAATAATAAGACTTCAAAAAGAACTGCTGTCAAGGTATTTTTAAGCACATTGAAGTAAACTTTACTGACAATATTTATACCATCATCAAGTATGGAAACATTTTTATTCAGGCTGTATTTTTCTTTTAATTTATTGCACTGATTAAAAAAAACAAACCCAAATCCTTCCCCTCTAAGGAAAGATGCTTTCAATCAAAGCCATCTTTCCAGATATTATATGGATGGTACATATGTACAAATAAAAAGAGGCAAAGGTTAAGTCTTGGCTCTGTTAACCTTGACAAAGTCCTTTTGAAGTCCAACTCTCTGATTTGTGAACCTGACTATTTTTTCTGAAATGAAATTTTACTAAACAGGGCAAGTAGCTGTCTGCTTGCCACAAGCAATGAGAGCAATGTCTCATGTATATTACAATTTGACAGCCAAATCTAAACAAACATTGAATTACTGCTGCAGAATGCATCTGAGTTATGATTTGTATGAAAGGAACAGTGAGATAAAGCCAAAAGTGAATTGCAAGGCTTACGTTTTTCTTTTAGCCTTCTCCTATAAACTTCCTCTACGATGGTAAATGATGAGGGTCAAATAAAGTATGCAGAAAAAGCACATATTAGATAAACTTTGCAATTTACTTAGAATTTGCATTCTATCACACTATGAGTACACTGACATTATTTTTTCAACTTTATTTGATATGACCACTTTAAAATCTGATAATTCAGTATTTATTTTTTTTCCCCCAGATGAATTATTACTGCTGCATATTCTTTCAATTCAAATACAGTCTAAGCAGCTTTCTTAAATGTAGCCTAAAGAATCTGTACAGGGTTTGATTTTTTTCCCCATACTGGAATCAAGGACAGTTTTATTCATCTTCAATCTAAACAGCAATAGACACTATTAGAAGTTTAAAGTTGATGAGCTCTTGATTTATTCCCATACCACTCTCTTTCCTTTGAAATTCCGTAAATCATTTGGCAATCTCATAGAAAATACAGAATGCTATTAATAGAAGAGTTCATATATAAAACACTGCTGTTATGCAAAGTATTTTTTGTTAGACATGCAGTTCTCTACATGCACAAGTGCTGCAGCTGAGTGAAATCAGCACCAAATGTATGTTAAGTCACTTCTTTGGAATAAGCAACAGTCAAAATACAGTCTTCTAGAAAAGACACATCTGCATTAATTCCTTTAAGGACATTCTTGGTAAGCCCTGACAGAAGGATCATACAGCACCCGAAAAGTCACATCTCAACAAGGGCACTCTTTGGAAGCATTAGTTAACATCCACAAGAGAAGTTAGTGCAGCTAAGCTGATGCACTGCACTAAACTACAGGTGAGTATTTCTGCATGGCTAGGTGGCAGGATACAGAAGAAAAAGGTCACTAATATCATATTGCTTACAGTCCAGCCATTGACAGAAGCTCAGTGCAGTCAGTATTTCAAGGAACTGAAATCAGTTTCACATGACCTGTTGAGACCAAAGGCTAAACAAACTGATTTGCCATTGACCTGTATCAAAAGTGCAGGTTTAAATGAGAATCCTGCAGTACCATAAAGTTATAGAACTGCCCCTGAAAGGGACCTGAAATATTATCTGGTCCAACCTTTCATGAGAGAGGCAGCCTAAATAATCAATGATTATGTTTTAGGATGTTTAGACATTTAAACATTATGCTTAGCTACTACCGTGACAAAATTTTTGCCTTACAAAATGGGAACTGTAAAGATTTTTCAAAGAAATTTTCAAGGTATGCACACAAAAATATTCTCCCTAAACTATAATAATTCTCTTAAAATTGCAAATAAAATTCCACTAGAAAAAGTTTCAGTGCTGTTGGGATACATGTGGCAATTTACTGCTGTCTCTAGATCAGGACAGAATTTCACACATTAAAGGCCTCTCTCAGAAGACAAAATACATTTGCACTATTTTTCCTCCCACAATAAATATTCTGGTCTCTCCTTGTATTCCTTTGAAATACTGAGCCAAGCAGCCACCGAAGTGAAGTTAAAGTAGGTTTTGGACTTTTATTTCCCCTCCTCTTACCTCTTTCTGCCACTTCGTTGTGTGATGAGGTCCTGGAGAGCTGACTTTGTAAGCGTTCAATTTCTGCATCTTTGAGAGCTAATTGCTCCTGAAGCTGGGCTATCTCAGCCTGAAAAAGAGTAAACAAATTCAGAGTAACATTGTCACCGATGCTCTATGATTTTTTCCCATGAACTAGAAGAGTTCTAAGCATAATGCTTCACTATGATGTCCCGTTCCTGATTCAGGACACTTCATAAACCCTATAACATGTGTTAGGTATATTTCATGGTGTAACTATCCTATTCCTTCTACAGAAGCTCACTTTTTCCAATGCAATTAGCTCTCAAAGAATATAGACTTACAGAAAAGTAACATTTTCAAGGAGTCATGCAGGTAAAGAAACTCTGGGAAGCTCTCAGTGCTACAATGCTGGTCATATATTAATGACTATTATGGGGCAATTCCTAAATTTTCCATGAAGACCACTAAAAGATAACAAAGCATTTTTTGAAAGATCATAGGTTTTTTTTATCCTTATTACTACTTATTAATGTAACTGAGAATCTACAAATGCTAAGTCCAATTCTCAGCAGGGTAACAAAATAGTTCTTCCTCACATCAGATACTACAGCAAATAGTCTAGAAGCAAAATACGGCTTGGAAAACAATAATACATATGCCACAAAATACCAACAGTTCGCTTATGCTTACTGCAAATTGTGCTGCCACTAGATTGGGATATAATATCACACATTAAAGACCTCAGTAAGACAGAGGGAGAGGAATTGTGTGACTGTCCAGCTTGAAATACACTAACTCTCAACTCTTTTTCCTATCTGTGAGAAACACTGTTAACAGCATGCTTTACTAAGTTAGTAGTTTCACTAAGATTTTCTTCAGCAGTCTTAAAGCCTTTCTGCATCCACCTTCTGCATTTCCACAGCAAAAGCATAAAAAACTCCTTGCAGAAAAAAAAAAAGAAAAAAAAAAGAAATCAAATTAAAAAAAGGAAACAGACAAACAAATCACTTCTGTGATCAGTTACTCAAAATACTAAATGAAAGCAAAACACCAAACAATGGGGAAAAACATAGACTAATTTACTGTAATACACAAACTTATTTTCACCAGGAAGCAAGCAGTTCTGCCTGCAATTCCATATGGAATCGAAGAATCTGCCTTGTTGCATCTCTGAAGGGCTCCTACACTTCCCAGTGACTAATATGCTTTTTATATCCAGCCATGGAAATATTCCAATCCCTCATCTGAGAAACTGGAGCAACAGGAAGACAAAAGCTGAAAACATCTTAATACCAGATTTGGATTTGGCTCCCCTGGTCTATTTGATCTCATAGGTTTTTAAATGCTGTCTTTTCCTTTAATGTCTCATTCCAGTCATCTCTCAAATTATTTTTCTGCTTCCTCTCTCTTTCCCTGTACTTTTCTTCCTTTCTAGACCCGTACCTTCTCCTACTCTTCTTTCTTATTTCACTCCTATGCTTTCCATAATCTTTATCTGTATTGGCAACTGGCCACAGGCCACAATACTTGAGAAAATATTTTCCCAAAGACTGTTCATATCCACCACTTCAGAGAAAACATTTTCATGGATACAAGAGCTATGATCTTAACAGGAAAAACACACGACAGCAACATTTCATACAACATTTCAATATTCATCCGAGAATTTTCAGAAGAAAGTAATGCTAACACAGACAATAGACGTCTGTCATTTCAGGATCAAGCTATAAGAAGAAAACTCAGTTTAATAATTCAGAATGTTTTTCTAAGATCCAACCACAACTCAGAGTCAGTCATTCATATGAACAGGGATTAAAGTACTACACAAATGAAAGGAGATGCGATTACAGCACAAAAGTGTACAGGGAAAAATAGTAAGGCTCTTTTTAATCTAGAAGATTTTTCATCTAAAAGAATGGAAAAAGAATAAAAAATCAAGCTTGAAATAAATTTCAACTGTTTAACAGTGAGAATGCTGAACTAGAAAGAATAATTATTGGGGAAAATAATGAAATGTTTCAGATGGCAAGTTTCTCCAAATTAGGACCCAACAGCTTTCCAGGATTTAAGGTCAACAGAAGGGTAAGGCAGCCATGCACTTTGATAGAGAGGAAGTCAAAGCAGATGATCTAATAGTGTATTTTGAGCTTAATGTCTATTAAAATAAATTCCACAGTAAGTGAACACCCAACTAACCACTTCTCTTCAAATTGGAAAGCAGATTCAACAGAAGCTTGTCACCATTGCATGAATAAAAGATGGAAAAACGTCAAAGATTTCAAAGATTCAAAATATTTCCTTACAACAGGTCTTTTGGAAATCAAAGGACTTCTTAATTAATTTTGTTTTAATAAGCATTACAAAAAGGTAGACTATTGGAAACTGCAGGGAGGAAGGAAAATTCATGAAAAGAAACTACAAAAACTTCAAACCAAAATACTTATTCCAAAGATGGCTGAAGAAAATTTGACTCATGGTAGGCCTTGATATAAGGGAATTGTAAGAAGAGTATATATTTCCCTTCCCAGGTGAAATGTCTGTCATTAGTAAATGCCAAGTATTCTGCTTACTTTAGTTGCTTTTAATTTCCACTCATATTGATTTCTTTCATTTTCCAGTTCTTCCACTTTAATTTTGAGATGTCTAAGTTCCTGGAGCAAGCCCTGCAAAGGAAGAACAGCAGCTGTGAGTAAGATGTCTCTGATATTTAGTAATTTTTCATAGTCCTGGATTAAAGATCATGCATGAACAGTAATGAACACTGAATCACCACATTAAAAACTGTGACCTAGTCTTAGAAGACAAAAAACTATTTTGAATTGAAAGATAAGGAATACTTTCTCAAACTCTTCACTTGACATTATGAATAAATTCCCTATCTGTATTAAGGAAGATAGCTGAGCTCGATGAAGTCATGTGTGTCTTGGTGAAAATGAGCCAAAAAATCTGTAACTGCAGTCTCAAGTAGCATCAACTATCAGGGTTTTGTTGTGGGGTTAGTTTTTCTTGTTTTGCTTTGTATTTTTAAGTCTCATTGTGTTTTTAAGCCATGTCATAAAGCAAGCAGAAATATGCAGTACTTAAAAGACTACCAGACTGCCAATTCTAATCGAAGTGACAATCCTTGCCCCAAACAGGTATTTAAACTGCTTAACAAGAAATGTTAACACTTAGACAAAGTAGTATCTAGCAAGTTACAAGCATTTAATACTATACAAATACAGTCAAATATGACCACAAATATGCTACTTTCAAAGTTAATGTTTGCCACTTTGCAGACTGAGTTGAGATAGCTGAGAGCTGCAGCCAACCAGGGTTCCTACCCTTGTCTTCCTATTCCTCTACTCCTGAGAGATGAGGTTGTCTCTTAAATATCACTCTGCCAAGACAAAATGTCTTAAAATGAACTCAGGAAAAGAAAAATTTGGAAGCTTAGCCCAATTTTGGAATACTGTATAGTATATATATTGAACAGCCATACTAATATCTTGGGTTAAATTATTTTGAATTACTCCCAGATTTGACTCTCATGATTTCTTCAAAATGCAGCTTGTAGTATAGTCTCGTAGTTCACTAATCAATTCTGGACAGAAGCAGGCTCAGAAATATAGCACTATTTTCAAAATAGGCGTCAAGCCCAAATGAATTACTTTTGCAAAATAAACCTATGAGAAAAGTAACTGAAAAACTCCCTCACAGTATAATCAGATTACTTGTAAAATGAGTTCTGGGGATCCAAATTGTGACCAAAGAGATGTGGTAACTAAAGCAAACAGACTTAAAAGTATTAAAATGGAATTTTTCAGGCATACCAGTACCATTCCAGCTTCTGTGAATCTAAGTAGTTTAGGCAAAATAGCTTTTGTTTTGACATGTGACAGTTTTGGTCAAATACAACTAGGATCTGTAAAGTATATTCCAAAATGCTTTCCTGGAATCTGCTAATGTCAAATAAGAAAGAAAAATGTGCTGGATTTCCTGTTTTAAAAGTATTTTTATTATGGCTCCTTCCATTCATTTTAGCATTATCATTAAAAAAAGAAAGGCCACATTTCAGATACTCTTACCTGAAACTGTATTTCATACCTGTGTAAAGCTTTTAAGACAATAAAGAATTAATAATCTCTGTTTAGAGGACTGGCTAGGATGCACCATCATGCACAGCTAGAGTGACTGTGAGGAAAATTAGCAAACTACCAAACCATGCTAGCATGCTGCATATCAAACAGATAAATCTCAACTATGGAAAAAAACCCAACCCCTCAAATAATAAATTAAAAAACCCCAACCCACACACCACACCAGCACTACAGACTTACAAGCACAATTAGAATCATAAAAACCCTGAAAGTGCTTAGGTTTTACAGATACCTGTGCTTTAGTAGTAGACATCAATGGTGACCCAATTTATTAATTGGTGGTGGGGTGTCTGGGGTGGAGACTTTCTTTTTTGTTGCAATTTTTAAGACCACCTCACTCTTTGCTAACGAAAGCCACGAAGGTTAATGCCAGTAATTCACAACACAATACTGGTTAGCAGAATTAAGTTTCTGCAAGGGTAGAGAAGAAGCAATACACAGGCTAAGGCGCAAGGGTAGAGAAGAAGCAATGCTAAGGCGCAAGGGTAGAGAAGAAGCAATACACAGGCTAAGGCGTACTTCTTGTACGTTGCACTGAGAACAGTTCTTCTGGCTGAGAGTCTCTACCACTGATCTTGGACTAGACTGAGGACCATTAGGTGTCAAGTCTGGCTTCCTATCTTGAAAATTTCTTTCTTGGATTCTACTATTAATTTCCAGCTGCAGTCTACACATCTGCTCCTGTAGCTCACTTATCAGGTTCACTACTGACTGAAAACATGGGAAGAAAGGAAAAAAAGAGACAAAACAAAGATTAAAAAAAAAAAGTGAGAAATAAAACGATGCAAAGAAGACATCTACAGGTGCAGCACAAAGAAATACATGAAGCATATCAAAGGCAAACTGAAAAAAAACCACAAAAGATTATGTATTTTCCTTTTGTTAAAGTATATGTGAATGGATTTAAATCTGGAATATTGCACACAGCTACAGGTTACATAGGAGAGAGTCTATATTCCACACTAATTCATGATTCCGATTCCAATATAAAGATCAAAATTTGTCCCATCAGTTTTGGAAGCTTTTACAGTCACATCAAGTCTGATATTAGGAAGAACTGCACCAGAGAGGCACACTTCTGCTGGAACAGGAATTGATTCCATTAATTTATACAGCCAAATCATTCACTACGAAGAAACTGCTAAGTACTCAGATGGGGCCATAACCTACTCCTCACAATTTATACACAGAAATTACTAGTAAAGTAATTCTGTTTCCAGGTCTAGCACAGGTCAGAAAAACAGCCCCAGTACTAGCTTGCTAGTTAGGCAGTACTTTGACATGGAAAAAGAGTTAAGCAACATACATAGGAGAAATCAAAGGATACCACATAAGAAAAAGTAATTAAAGTGCACCAATTTACTGGCCAGATTCTTGGATTTGTGTGTTTCTGTGATACAAACAAAAAATCCAGCTAGAGAAAGCAAAGTATTAAAGACAAGTATTAAAATCTATGTAACATTTCACTTAAATTCCCTAACTCAGTAGAAAATAGTGCTGGGTAATTTCTCAGGTATTATAAGTTTGGAGTACTTTTGTCTTAATTTTCACATATATTAACATCTGTTTTGTGATTTCTCAATCTTCTCAACTGGAATAAATTTGAGGAGATACAAATCCATCTCCAAAAGGGGGGAAAAATTTTAGTGGACAGGGCAGTAGAAGACATGGCATGTTTTTTAGAATTTTCTTCCTTACAATGCACAGAAACCCTCTTGCCATTTCAACCCTCTGGTGAACCAATAATCACAAAGCTAAAGAACAGCTACTGCAAGTACAGGATGCTATTCCAACCAGGTAAGTGTATAATACAATAAATCTCAAACTCCATCAACATCCACAGTCAACTTCAAACATTCACAAAGATTTCCTTTCAACAGTGTATGCGTCAGATACAAGAGCTTCACACCAATTATTTTTTTTTAGGGCACTGTGCTTAAAATGAAATTCAGGAAAACAGTTGCATGTATTTAACTTACTTACATATTATTCTTAGTCAGGATCACAATTTCTGATGCGCATACTCTTTCATCCAGCCAACTCTTAACGTATGTAAATGAGGATTAGTTCCATAAACAATCAAAAAACATTAGAAAGAATACTGGCTACACTGGCCACTTTGCAGCAACACAATAGGACACTGGTGGGGAGAACCATACCTAACTCATCCTCTCATTAGGAGCACTGCAAAGTAGAACACCTGTAGTATGAGATGTATGTACAATCTAGATACTATCCACAATCAGATACCTCACTGAGCAGTACCAACTGGAGATGACTGGAATCATTAAGACACACATCCATCTCCTTTACTTTCTTTCAAGCACAAGGATTTTGTTTGTCTTTGACAGAACACTGTTAACCCATACAAGGTTCTGAAGAAGGACTGCTTGAACAAGGTGCGCAGACATTTGAGCACAAATTGATAGCTGCTCCAGTTGTGCCAACTTGGGAGTGTTTAGAAACAGTTTGGATGCAACCTCATAATTCTTTTCCCTATCACCTCACATTAAAAACAGGAATTGGAAACACTGCATCCATAAAGACTTCCCTCAGGGCAAACTTGACAGTACAGAAATGGCAGAAATCCCTACCCAGTGAAGGATAAGAAATCTATGGAGGAGAAACAGATTAACTCCAGTTGCAATATGTGTCTTTACAATTTTTTCTAGTTTCAAGGTAGAAAAGTTTTCTCTATCTGCGATTCCTTTACAGCATGAAAATATATTAACATTAACATACTATGTCTTGAATTTGATTCAGGTGAGACAACACACCAGACTCTCCAGTGGGAGTCAATGGCTCACTGACTCAAGTTTCTTTGAAACTGCAAGTAACTATGCACTAAATATTTAACAGCTTACAGCAAGCTCCAGATCCTTAGGAAGAAAAACACAAAACCAACAAAACTTATCCTATGCCAAAAAAGAAAGGCTGTTAAGGAAACTGAAATGGACAATCACTTCTGCAGTCTCCTGGTAGTGAGAGGAGGTCTCTTTTGTCTTCTATTTTCATGTAAGGCAGGCATCTGGGCTGCATTAATCACTTGGTAATGCTGATCATTCATACCTTGTTGCATTAAAGAAACACATTTCCAAATTTTTTAAGCTTCTCAGGTAAGAAAAAAGCTGCACAAACTCCCTCAGGTGGGGTTTCAGAAATCTTCATGGCAAAAGTAAAACATTATTCCACAAGAAAGGAATTAAAATGGCAAAGTCAAGAGTGAGGCAGTCCATTTACAAGCAGCTATTCTCCCAGCCCCTATGTTATATATATAAATAGATGGCACTTTAAATTTAGCATGTGCTTTTGAAGAGCCAGAGACAAGTGGCATTCAGTATGAAATTAATACTATTGAGAACATGTTAGAGATGCTTGATAAACTCCTTGCTGCTAACTAAAACCAAATTTAAACAACAGCTGCACAAGATAAAGTGAAATGAACCTGACACATTAAAACTTGCTCATATTCAGAAGGATACCTTAATTTGCTTTGTTTCCCCCCAACTCAACCAGAGAAATAATTCTATAGCTAAATTCCATGTGACTGGAAACAGCTGCTGTGAAATATGCCAAAACAAAATTACAGTACAAAGCAAACATGTTTGAGCTGAATTATTCTGCAATGTCACATTGAATTTTGAACTTTTTAAAAGCCATTATTATATTTAGAAATGGCAGGATCAGCCATGGAGAATAATTAACAAGCTGTCTGAAAGAGTTTCACTACTGGATACCTCTTTAATACGTGCACTAGGGTGAAAACTCAGGACTATTACCTTCTGATAGTCACAAACCTATCAGATCCCTGTTCTGCTCACCAATGTCAATCCCAAACTCAGTCATGAAAGCAAGAACTGGCCAGCTGTAGTCTACAAAAAAAGCTCTAGCACTGTCACCCATAGCTTTATTCCACTTATTTAAAAATACTTATTGCAACTTCATTTGAGGTACTACACCTGTAGAAGAATGTTGAAGTAGCTACAACATTCAGATATACAATTACATCAAGATTAATTTCATTTGGTCACTGTCAGTTTGGAGAACTGTCTCATTCTGAAGCAAGTAGGTAATCGCAACACAACTGCGTATGTGTAAATGAGAGCAAAGTAAATGAGTACCTAAAAGTGGCTTATTCACTTAGAAAGATGTAGCTGGGCAGAGGGGGCAGGAAGCTCAGGAAGACACTCAAACTATTACCAAATTTAAGTAGCAGTTGTAGTCTAACAGTATGAAGGAAACATATTAATAAATTTCATTCTTATGTTTGAAATAGTGTTTGTATTGAAAAATTAGTGAAATTTACAACAAAAGGAGCTAAAAAATGGTTTAAGCATTACATTCAAGTAAGCATTCAATTTGACTGAAAGCAACCCCTGCTTACCTTTAAAAATTACATTAATGCTTATTCAGGACAATCTGAAATAATTTTTTAATGGCTCAACAAGCAAACTAGAAATGAAGTTTATTTCCCACAGCTTTACTTACTCATTTTCCCTGCGCCTTATACACAGGTTTGCAACTTTCAACAGGCCAGAAATCTAATCACATCTTGGGGTAGTTAATAATTCAGGGCATACTTAACACAATGATTCTCAACTTTTCCATCAGATTAGAAGCCTTTCCATCTCAGCAACAACATTTCCTGTCTCTCAGCAATACAAGGGCTTCCAGGTCCAGTAACACTCAACTTTTCCATCCAAGAGGGTCACACACCTTTTTGCAGCATCAAAAGAATTTCACAGCTCATAGCCTCATCCTTACCACAGGCCCAGACATAAGAGTTCTGTCAATGCAAATGCACTCAAAACCTTTGTTGCCTTCCAGAAGTCAGGCTGACTCTGTATGTCTTGCAATAATTTAGGCACTCTCACATCCCATTACATGTTGAACACCAGGAAGAGCTAAAGGCCTGTCAGAAAGGTGGCTACTAAGACTAGGCTGCAGTCTCTAGCAATTACATGCTGCACAGACCTTTTTAGATTTTTAGGTAGCAAGAGATAATTATGAGTGAAAGAGTACATGGCGGCCACAGAAGGCAAAAAGAGCAGCTGGTGCCTCCCTGGCTTGCAACCTCTGCCAGAGACTGCCCTCTTTAAGCTATCTTTTGATCTATAAAGAAAACTTCTGAGGATAAATAAGTCAAACCCCAAACATACTCCAAACATATTATGTCACTGCAGGTAAATTACTTATGCATGTTTCTCAAATATTCCACTAGCGACATTATGGAGATCAAACAGTTCTCTAACACTGCCTGGATTTCAAATTCTCCTGCATCAACACATAAGTTTTTTCAGTCAGTAACTTATGAATCTTGGATCTAGCGATTCTCCCTTGCCAGATAATCCTCTTCTGTCAGTTGGTTCCCTTACAGGACCATTCAGTAAGGCAACACATGGCAATTCATATGGATTACTTTCTTTGTAATTGCTTTCCTTCCCAGCTCCCACCTGCTGCTCACTTCCACGATTCCCTGTTTGTGTTTCTCTGGTTTATATTCTCCTTATTCAATATGGTAAAAA